>PVHP010005752.1:0-63682 GCA_004024765.1 Zapus hudsonius
AAAAAAATCAAATAATTCACTCAAATTGTGGATAAGAGAAACAGATAGGGAATTCACACAGGAGGAGATACGATGGCTATTTCCCACCTAAGAAAATTTTCAACATCCTTAATCATCAAGGAAATGCAAATCAAAACAACTATGAGATTCCACCTTACTCCAGCTAGAATAGCAATAATTTAAAAAGTCTTAAATAATCAAAGATGTAGAGAAAAAGGAACTCTCATTCGCTGCTGGTGGGAGTGCAAACTTGTAAATCCACTATGGAAATCTGTGTGGAGGCTCCTGAAAAAGATGAATATAGAGTTCCCAATGGACCCATCTTTCCTTCTCCTGGGACTCTACCTTCAGGATTCCTCTCTGCAATACAGAGATATCTGCTCAACCATGTTTATATTTGCTCAATTCACAATAACTAAGAATTGGAATCAATGTATTGCTGGATGAATGGATATCAGAGTTGTGGTACATATATACAATAGAATTCTATTCAGGAAAAATGACATTATGAAATTTGCAGGAAAGTGGATGGACTTGGAACATATTATACTCAGTGAACTCACACAAGAACAGAAAGACAAACACTGTGTATTCTCCCTCATCTGAGGTTCCTGATCAGATTAAGCTGGAATAGTAGGCAACTGCAGAGACAGACAATGGGGAAAGAAGGGATTGGACATAGGGAATGGGAGGGTGGGGGAAGATATGCACAAAACTAAATACACAAAGCTAAATCCAAAATTAATTGATACCATAGAATCCTTACTCTTGGAAAGGAGGCTAAATGATATAATCCTCTGGAGGAATATCAAGTAATAAGGAATATCTGGTAAGAAGGGCCCCGAAGTGGGTGGGATGAAGCCTAGCCCTAATACAATTGGCTATGGCTTGTAACTCTCTGTACTAGAAATTGGTTACTTCCCGCATCGAACTGTTGATCAGAGAGAACTATGATGTTCCCAAAATAAGACAGGCTTCTGTCAAAGCACTTGATTACCTGTCCAAGGTAAAAAAAAAAAAAAGACCCTATTGCTGAAGACAACACAGGCTGCTGTCACACAACACTGAGAGATCTGGCTAGAATGTGGCAAGAAGCAAGTTCCCAGATGGTTAGCCCATATAGTACTGGTAATTGCCAAGAAGGAAAGGTTAGGAAGGTGGGTGAGAAAACAGATCCCTCTTGGGGCATAGGTGCTTGGTTTGTGTACAGCATCCTTTACCTGTACTCCCAGTCTCTTCATTGCCTTGTTCAGATTCAAACATGTGATCAGGCTGGCAAGAACGTTCAGTGGTTAGAGGAACTTGTTTGCAAAACCTTCTGATAGGGGTTTGATATCCCAGTACCCAGATAAAGCTGAATGCATGAAGGGATACATAAGTCTGGAGTTCATTTGCAGCAGCAAGAGGCACTGGTGTGCCCAATCTCTCTCTCTCTGATAAGTAAATAAATTTTAAAAAACCAATGAGGCTATAATAGAAATTAGTCCATAAAAATTAAAAATAGATAGATTGATAGATAAAAATAAATTCCCTTCTTTCTTTGCTGTGACCTGAAAGATTCCCTGGTATACTTTTACCCATCAACTTCCTTCTGAAGAAACAGCAAACATCAGCCCATGATAAGATTCTGCAATTAAAATTATCAATAACACAACAGATAGACTATCTCAGTTTATGGGTGAAGAAGCAGCACTAGTAAAGTCACTTGGAATGTTTCCTGCGCTGGCATTTGTTGATTTTAATATCTATGACAGATTCTTAGCAAGCTGCCTTTCATCTTAGGTCTAAAATTAAATAAAATTTTAGGAAGTCATTATTGTTTGATTAACTTGTGTGAGCCCAGCTGCTAAAACTTTGAGTATAAATTTGAATATGGTGAAAACTAGACTTCACCTGTTATTGCCCTCCTGGCATGTTCTTTTATCAATTATGCTTATGGAAAAAGTCAAAAGGAGAAAATGTTTCTCAGTCATGAAGCAGCTGACAGTGAGTACATGAGCAGAGTTAGAATCCAGAGCATCTTGGTTTTCTAGCCTTTACTTGTAAATATTCTGCCTTGTTTGCTATTATTTTCATGTTTCTCAATCCTTCTTTTAATCTTCCAATCTTCTCATCTAGTCATATAAAATACCAACTATTTTGAATAGTTTATTTTCCCAGGAAATTGAGTCTGTTTTGCTTTAGTTCTAAGTTTTATTGGAAAATTCTTGATATAAAATATTCATTTGAAACTCTATAATAGGATAAAGGCATCTAAATTGAACCACAGGTTCATATCCTTACTGGAGATGCAGAATATTCTGCTGCATTCATGAGAAAATGTGTGAAATCAGAAAAAAAGAAAGCCAAGCTGGCGAACCCTAACAGCTCTCCAATCCTTTGAGGAGACTGGCCTCAGTGAGGTGTTGCTCTGGCCCTTGAGAGTTCCCACTCGGAAAGCACAGCCAGTTTCAAATGTGTTTTCAGTCACACATAATTACTGAAGAACACAAACACAATGTTTGCCATCCAAGACCTTTGTAACATGAAACCCCAGATTAGCTTGCACTAAAGGGCTTCTGAGTGAAGAATCAGTTTGAAAAGATATTGTGGTAAAGATCACGTAGCTAGTGAGACAGGGGAATCTGACTCCAGAGCTAGCTGGAAGCTGGGCTTATTTTAGGCACTAGCCAAAGCTATTACAAGCTTGCTTCATTAATATGACAGAGGTGAGCCAAGATAAAGAGAATGATATTATCTCTCTTTACCGTTATATCAGTGTTGTGTTTAATATTTGGGGACATGGGATTAGGTCCATTTTCCAAGGAGGGATTTATACAATAATGAGTTTAATCTGTGTTTAATAAGCTTTTCTTCCTTTGTATTCATTGTAATGTGGAAATAATTTTAGTTTGTCTGCACAGAGGTCCCCCTGGCTTACATCAAAATACCATCCGTATCGGCAGAGCTCCAGCCAGCATCACACAGTGGAAGTCATCATCTCTGGTTGCACATTGCTGGCTGCCACTGAAGATTGGTTTAAACCCATGAAGCAATTCCTCCTCTTTCAATAATGTCTGATACAACTGGGTTTTATTATGATAATAGCTTGCTAATCTTCATTAAACCAGACTTTTCAGAAATATTCTGTGGTTTTTGCACCACCTCATAACACTTATGTTGTGCATAATTTAAATATCATTAGAATAATATTCACGTCTTTGAAATTTGCACAAGTTAAGTAGTTAATTTTGTGGGGGAAAGTGCATATGTATGAGTGTCTGGGTAGCTGATAAGGTGCTGTGTGCGAAGTTGATGAAAATCTTGTTTTATCTCATTATTGACTTAAAAAAATTAATTATAATTTCTGTTATCTTTAATCATTTTAAATTCTATTCAAATAGTATTGCATCTTTGTAATAGTCGAAGACTTTTATATATTAGTAGCTATAGCTAATATGTTGTGGTAGTTTGAAAAATGTCCCCAAAGACTTATGTATTTAGATATTTAATCCCCATTTGGTGGCACTGTTTGTTAGGAGGTTGGGCCTTCCTAGAGGAACTATATCACTGAGGGTGGCCTGAAAGTTTTATTTATTTATTTACTCATTCATTCATTCGTTCATTCATTATTTGTAAGCAGAGAGGGATAGAGTTTAGAGACTGACGTGCCAGGGCCTCCACTGCAAATTAATGACAGATGCAGGCTCAACTTTGTGCATCTGGGTTTAAATGGGTACTCGGGAATCAAACGGGGGTTGTTAGGCGTTGTAGACAAGTTCCTTAACTGTTTACCCATTTCTCCAGCTCCCCTTAAAGTTTTAGAACCTTTATCTCTTCCTATTTTCTCTCTGCAGATATGAAGATTGAAGACACTGGCTATCTGCTCTTGCCATGTTTTCGTGGCTTGATGAAACTTTCCCTTGAAAGTGTATGCCAAAATAAACCCCTTTCCTTCTTAATGCTGCTTCTGGTAAGGTATTTTATTCCAGCAATGAGAAAGCAACTGATAAGGTTGTATCCATAAGAAATGCTAAGAGATTAAAGATGGTATGTACTCACCACCTCCACATTTCTGATAATAATAGTGATGATTATGACAATAAAAGGTATAATTAACTAAGTATAATTATTCCACTTTAATACATCAGTTTTTGCATTCTGAATACCTATACTGTTTATGCCAATAGAAAATAAAATAAAAATAAAAAAGTATTATAGAATAAGTGAACTGCCTTTATCTTTAGGCAATCCAAAATTTATTTGAATGTAACCATTGACCATATGACACCAGGGAAGTCATTTATGGTTTCTTAACCTTCAAATCAGCTGTGTAAAATAGAAAGCCGTGTTAGTTGAATTCTAAGATGTCCTCCAGGACCAAGGGCTATCATCATGGCCAGAGATTCCTTCGTGAACTTCTGTTACTGAGGTCCCCACGTTGATGTGGGCCTGCACTGCTGATCGGTGGTTTTGGTGGGGGAGGGGTTAACACTGCACCACTGTTGACATTGAGGATTCAAGAAGAAGACTGGAAGAAACCAACATTCAAAGAATTTGGAAGCTCATAATCTGATAATGTTTCTTTGACTTAGTTAATACTTTTTTATCTGCTTATATTTTTCAGGCCACTATGAATGCACCTCCATAAAGATTTAATAGCTTAAGAGTGTTTCTATCTAAGACTCTTTTTCAGCATTTAAACTACCCCAAAATATTGACTTTTTAATGGACTATTTTACTTTACTCCCAAATCTAAGCAGCAGAAACATGGAGAGGGTTAGAGTTGTGCCCAGGGAGCCCAGGGCCTCGGTTGGATACCTTCAACAGCTATGGATGCACTGGAAATGCTTATTTGACCTTTTGTGGATAGAATATTTTAATCTCCCTCCTCTCCCATGAAGTCATAGGTCAAAACTTCATCCTCTGTATGATGATATTTGGAGGTGAGGCCTTTGGGATGGACTCAGGTCTAGAGAGTGTGAGCAATTCTCTGTCTTTCCCTCCTCTCTTTGCAATGTGTGATTATAGTGAAAAAAAATGCCTGTCGAGGACCTGAAAGTGGATCCCCACCAGAAATTTTCTAGCCTCCAAACTATGAAAAATATTTTAAAAACTATTTTATTTATTTTCAAGGAGAGAGAGAGAGAGGGGGAGAGAGAGAGAGAGAGAGAGAGAGAGAGAGAGAGAGAGAGAGAGAGAGAGAGAGAGAGAATAGGAACACCAGGGCTTCTTACCACTGCAAACAAATTCAAGATGCAGTAAACACTTTGTGCATGGCTTTCCATGAGTTCTGGAGTGCTGGAGAATTAATTGTACCTGAGACATTGGGCCTTGTAAAGCAAGTACTTTTAACTGCTGAGACATTTTCCAGTCTCAATATTTTTTAGTGATTAATTTATTTTCAAGCAGACAGAGAAGAGAGAAGACAGACAAACAGAGAAAATAGGTAGGTCACAGCTTCCAGTCGCTGCAAAAGGACTCTAGATGCATGTGCCACTTTGAGCATCTGGTTTACTCAGGTACTGTGGAATTAGGCTCTGTAAGCAAGCGCCTTAACTGTTGAGCTATCTCTCCAACCCCCAATATTTATTTATAAGTCACCTAATAAAAAGCCATTTTACTTCAGCAGCCCAAACAAAAGCAAATATCAGGCTAGTCCTCATTTAGGCTGAGGTCTCTCTGGAGCTCTGGCCTCATATGATGGCTATTCCAAGACTGAAGAAGGCTTTTTGTTCATGTGTATAGAAACTCAGGATTTCATGTACTAATTCTGTTGCTCTGTAACTAGAGTTAGCTTCCCAAAGCATGGAAGTTTGTGGATAGTTGTATTTCATACCTAGTAACTATTTTCTACAAAAAAAAAATACAAGTTCTTTTAAAATTCCAATGCGACTAGAACAGTATCATTTCCATCATATGCTGTTGGCCATGCCATGTTCAGTGTGTCAAGAAATAAATTCTCTTTTGGAAGGTGAGCATTGGTGACCCAGAGTTCACAGGCACTTCTAGTCTCCCATATACCCCATTCTGATTTACCTCCTTCTCCAAGGCTTTGAATTTTGTCAAATACTTGGATATTTGCTACTTTTTACCTACTGGAAATTTTATATTGTCAGGTTTCTCTTCTCAAAAGCATATTAAGATCAGATTATAGGTAATATTCAAAAGGAATTTATATGCCATATTTCTAATTGTTCTTTTAAACTTCAGTATAGACACTTGAATGAAAATATGTTCTACATTACTCATATGTACTTTGACTTCCAATTGGAAAATACTTGGAAAGACTGTTAAAACACATTGAAAATGGTTCGCTTAATCCTAGAGAATCCCACCACAGATGTACCTTTGCTCTTTTCCTGGCTCTGATGAGTGGTAGGTCCTCTCTCAGTGCTGGGCAGCAGCAGTGAGCTCCTGCTCAGCCAGGCTGTCACGAGGGTGAACAACCAGCACTCCACAGAGCAGATTGTGGCTTAGCCAGGATCCTGGGTAGGTCAGGCATCATAAATGCATTTTGTGTTTTCAACTTCTCATGGCTTTATTCGAACTTAACCCCACTGCAAATCAAAGGTCCTTCTGTGTATTTTGCTAGGGCTGTTAGGTATAGGTGTCATAACTTGGGTGGATGAAGCATCAGAAATTTATTTTATCTTGTTCTGAAGATTAAAAGTCCAAGATTTAGGCGTTGCAAGCTGGATTTTTGTTGAGGGTCAAGAGCAAAGGATCTATTCTAGGCCGTACACTTCAGCTTGTCAATGGCCATTTTTTCTTTGCCTTCTCTTTGTACCTGGCAGTTTTCAATTATTTTTCTTTTTATAATAAGCACAGTAGTTATGTTGGATTAGGAACTATCTTAATGACCTAATTTTAACTTCATTATGTCTTTGAAGGTCTTATCTCTAGATGCCATGGCATTCTGAGAAATCAGAGATTAGCATGAGTTCTGATGAATTCAACACTGATGCCCAGAAATACTGTCTAAATCACCTCACATAGGCTCCGTGCCTATGATCTTGCTTTCTTACTTCATTCGAAAGTTGTGCAGCATTTAAAAAGAGAAGAAAAAGAAAGAAGGAAGGAAGGAAGGAAAGAAAGGAGAGGAAAGGAAGAAGCAAGAAAGGAAAAGTGAAAAGGCAGGAAAAAGGAGTCAGAAGTGAGGAAGGCAGGGCAAAGGGAAAGGAGAGATTTATTTTGTGTCCTAGAAACCAGTTGTATGCTACAGTAACCTTCACCAATCACTGTACAAATCTCCTTTAATCATAAAACACTACTGGTTATGAAGTTCGTAAAGAAGTTCCTTCTTATTTCATTTCAGTCCTTCTGCCCCATAGTTCAAATCAAATGGTGTGAGATGCTGTGCTGTCTTCTATTCCCAAGGCAATTATACTATACTGCAAGCTTGGTTTATTTGATCGTCTGGACTTATTTGCCAGTGAATTATTTGTTCCTGCTTTACAAAATGCTCAGCTGTGTCTCTTGGAACACTTGAGGTAATGATTGACAGGCGATTGTCCAAGGATCACTAAGAAGTGCTTATGCAGGCTGGCAAAGGGTTCAGCCTTCCTCCTCACTGTCAGATCATCTCCTAACAGAGGGAAGAAATCAGAATGACACATGAAATCATATGATAATGGAACTGCAATGATTGTCACCACCTTAACGTTAGGACACTATTGGCAGGATAGAATCATACATATGGGTTGAATATGAAGTTAGAGGAATATTAGAATACTTGAAGGAGAAAAATAATTTGGTGCTTCATTAGCCAGAAAAAAGTCTTATTTTGTAGCATATAAAATGACAAAGACAACAAACATAATGGATATGCATCCATTAAATATCATTCAGAGGTGATTATTGTGGTGAAAAAATACCATTATTTATTGTAAACACTTATGACACTTTTAAACTATTTAGAAGAGAATGTTTACTTCATTTTATTAGTCAATATTTTGAGACCTCTTGTCTTTCCTAAAGTACTGCGTTCTATCAGTACATTGATACCCTCAGTTCATGGTTAAATGCTTTATTTATTTAAATGAATCTATTGCTCTAATAGGACATCCACTTCTTATTTTTCTCAATGAAATGATCTTGCACTCTTTTTTTTTAAAAAAACTTTCACCTGACTATTGCTATACATATAGATGATATAACATGATTGTAATCCCCTCCCACTACCCCACTCCTAGAAACCCCCTTCCACGGAATCCCCCCTTTCTTCCCAATAAGTCTTTCTTTTTGACGTAATCATCTTTCCAAATAAGCAGGTCTTGTTTAGGGATCCTCAGACACTGTGATGTCATGAATACCATAGCCACTTTGTGTCTGGAAGAGAGTTTTGTAAAGAATCCTCCCCTTCTTTTGGCTTTTATTTCTCAGCACTCTGGTGAGTTTTGGGTCTCCTAGTAGTCACCACCATATGAAAAGAGAAACTTCTCTAACCAAAAGTGAGATTAGCATTATTATATGGGCATCACAGGGCACTGGGATAGTATAATATATCCAGTAAGCCATTCTACAGTAGGAGTTTCCCCCACAGCACTTTTGACTAGTCGTAGGTTTTTGATTAGGTTATCAGTGTCAAGCAGGAATTCCTTCCTGTGGAGTGGACCTCAAGTCAAATCAGAGAGCAGTTGGTTTCCCATGTGAGAGACAAGCCAGCATTGCACCCCTGGGTATATTTAGGCCAGCTGTTCAGCCATATAGCTTGCAGGGTCAACTGATGGTGAGGACCAGGCTGTAGGACTTTCCAACATCTTGACAGTACTCAACCGAGAGTAAGCACCTGGCTCAGCTCCAGTTGGATTTCTCAGTGACCTGTAGCCCAAGCATGTTGAGTCTTCAGCCATATAGGGTCTTATCTTCTAGTGCTAGCAGGCAACCAAGATCCTTGGTTGTCATGTTTTGAGGATTAACAAATCACTGAAGCTACCCTACCCTCCTCCCTCCACCCACATGGAAATTTCCTTGTAATAATGGCTTCTGGGCACAACATAATCCATCCTCACAGGATACTTCTTTCCAAACACTCTCTTTTTAAACATCTATATTATTTAGCTAGTGAAGAAGTAAGTTTCCATATGGCTTGTTCATAACATCTTTAATTTTGATTAATCCTGCTCCAAACCCTCCTGTCTTCCATCCACGCCTTTATTTTTTATCCTGTCATTGTTGACCCGCAATGCATATCTTCTAATGAGGTGCAAGGATGAGGGACAGAGTGTGAAGCTAATGGCTTAAAGTGAGAAGTATACATTGAACCTGACCTCAACTGTTCCAGCACTGGGCTAGTGTGGCCCATGGGCTAAGTTACTTGAATATGCTTTTGACTTTATCTTTCTAGGAGTCATTACTTTCCAATCAAAGCTTTAGTTGTAGAAAATATGGATATAAAATCAGAAACATTTAAGTATAAAGCAATTATGGAAAGTTTAAAAGGTAAAATTTATTGAGAGAAAATAGGCATGCCAAAGTTTAATTGATTGATAACCCAACATGGTAAGATCCAATGAGAAATAAATATAGTTTTGAAAAACATTTTCTCAATAAGACACTAAGAATTGACAACTCTCTCTCAGAGTAGGTCAGGTATGAAACCTTGTATATAGTTTCAGGGACAGATTGGCACCCTGAAAACCTTGTGGAATTAATCTTTAAAGGCAGTATCTGAAGACTGCCATCACTGTCATCCCTTCAGCAGATAGTCACTGAGCTGTGACAAGCAGTGTTCTGGGAACTGTGAATAATACAGCTGTATATGAAACAGACTCTGACATCAGGAAGTCCATGTTCCTGTCACTTCTTCAAGACCTATTTGTTGAGCACTATCTCCAGTGCAGGCATCTTTCTAAGCGTGCTCCAGGCATTAAATAGAAGACCATGACAGTTCTTGTGTTCAGTGTTTTACCTAACAGAGCCATCGAATAAGTTCCAGAAATATGGGGACTATTATTGCTACTCTCCTACAGAAAATGCCATCCAATCAAATTAGACTATATCTATAATATTGTTTCTAAGCCACTTCCACCCAAGGAGACACATGGCTTATTTTCCACCTCACTCTTGTATGCTTAGTCCTGAGTTTTGGAATTGATACGTCTTTTTGTCCAGTGTATGAGACCTATACCTGTGTAATGGTGTTTCCTACACTGTTGGACTTTAGAATTATTCTTGTATGTTTTCACCACAGTTTTCTTAGGTGTCTTTTGTTCCTGGTTTTGAACCTTTCTTGCTGTGACCCCATCATCTGTCTATCCTAGAGTTGCTTTCTTTTGCCTGAATGTCCCTTATCAGAAAACTTCATTCTAGTTGCATAAAATGTGAATTATGCATTTTATAATAAATATGAGACATTACTAAAATCCCTCTTTAACATGTGATTTTAATTCTGATGTATTAAAACAAATTTTTTTTTCTATTTCTAACATAATGAGAGAAAAGAAACTTACATAAGCAGAGACATTCATCCAAGTAATCCTTGTAATAAATAAAGAGAATAAATAAAGAGAAGATTGGAAATATGGCCTTAAATTTGCTATTGTTGAATTTAAAATTAACTAAAAATTTAAACTGTATTCCTCAGTATTCCTGCCAAGAGTGGGATGAAGCAGGACCAGGACCTTCAGAGCTACAGTGGACCTATCTAAAGCAGGAGCCTGGAGTGGCCAGGCAGTAGGTCTTACAGAACAGGAGAGAGGCCAGGCACCAAAAGTCGTGGCAGGTGCAGGTCCAGTCCACTGAGACCAAGTGGATCAATGGGCCTCTGTGAGCCTATCCGCAGCTTCAGGTCTACAACCCAAGCATTGGCAGCTCTGGGTACCCTCAGAGACAGAAACAATTCTCACTCTGGATCGTTGGTGAGTTTTCTCTCTTTACTGCCCAGCAAGTCCAATAGTCAGAAGAGACCCAGAGCCAATTGAGGGAGCTTATATAGGGCAGGGGGCAGGGGGCAAGGGAGAAGACTGCTCAAGAAAATTAAGTAAAAATCACTGGGATCATTCACAATGATCCCAGCACTCTGAGGATTGCTGTAAGTTCAAGGGCAGTCTCAGCCACAGTGAGTTCCTGGCATGAAGGGGCAGAGCATTGAGTGATTGAGTGGCACATTTCCCCCTGCAATTCCCATTTTACTCAATACCATACTCTTTTACAAAGAAGAGATGGTGCTCTGGGGGGGCAGTACAGTACCAGAGAATTGAGTGGCATGCACAAGCCATGGGTTTGATCTCAGCACCACAAAAGGAAAACAAAAACTAGTTTTAGGTAGTTGTGATGATGCAAACCTGTAATCCCAGGTTGCTGGAAACCTGGAGCCAAAGAAAGGAGCAGGAGTTCAAGGTCAGCCTAGACAATTTAGCCAGTTCAAGGCTAGCCTGAGCAACATGTACTCTGTCTCAAATTAAAATTATTAAAGAGCTCCAAATGGGGGCCAGAACACTTCAGCATGCTCCAATTCGAGTCTAGAGCTCAATCACCAGAACCTCAAAAGAAGTAGTGCTTCTAGACGTGGAAAAATTGTGGTTTTGTTTTGTTTTGTATATTGCCCAATGATTATTTTATTAGAAAAAAATAATGCCATCGTTACTAAAGCATACTGAATCACACCTATGTTCAGTTCGTTACCCAATTTGAAATTCACAATATTGTTATGTTCATGGGTTTTGGTTAGAAAATATATTTTCTTTCTCTGATTATATTTTATTATTTTTTTTCTATCTCATTCCAAATTTATTTTTTTGGAATCACAAGAAATTTTTGTGTCTAACTTTACAAAATTAATAATTGTTTATATGAAGCACTCCCCTTGTAGTAGGTAATGACTAGTGACATACCTAGCAGCAGTCAATTACAAGCTTAAAGACAATCAAATACTGACTTTGAATTGGAAAGAGAATACGATTATGCAAATTGTCTTTTTCCAAATGGAAGTGGTAATGCAAGGTGTATGTGTGCACAGGAGGACATTGAGCTGGGATATGCTGTGTAAAATCTTCAATCAGCCACCCAAGACTGTTAGAGATGCTATTCACTGAAGAATAAAGTGCTCCCCATTTACTCACCAATGAGACAGTTGTAGCAGAGTGGAAAAGGTAGAATCCCATGACATTCACGTAATTTTGTGTTTAAAAGAAGTACAGCTTTTATAAGAAAGATGTTTACTATATGTTGTATGCAGAGGACACCATAGATTGCTCAATGCTGGTTTTTTTTTTTCCTATGCCTAGATTATTTTTATATTAGTGATCTTTTACGGAGAAGGATATCCAGCTGACTGGGGATGGGGTGGGGGGGGCAATGGGGAATTGGGGATAACAACTCATGGTTGGCCCACTAAACAATGTAACTCATTATGGACAATAAAGAAAAAAAAGAGTACCACATGGGCGCCTGCATAGAAAAAAAAAGAATTATTCCAAGAATATTTTATAGTAAATTAGGGGCAAACGAAATAAGCCTCATATACTTGCAACTCAACTAACAATATGAGTGACTACAAAGGACAGGATTCACAATAGATTCAACCAGAAAGGGAATCATGTTTTAAGGGCAAGGCCTTTGGAATAGCAAAGATTAAAGGCCTGTGGATGGGAAATATCGCTGCTTTCTAGCCCTTTTGTTTTTACATTCTATCTTTCAGCTGTCTATGTTTTACAATAAGTGACTAAAGTTCCTGTTTTCACATTATTCATTCATTGCTTTTTAAAATACTTTTGATTCTATGGAGGATTATTGCAATAAACTTTGATAGGGTTTTTATTTGGGTTAATCTCTAGGAATTGAATCATTGCTTTTTAAAAGCAAGCTAAAAATAAAGTTGTGTGAATATGCTTTAAAATTAGAATAAAGACTGTTAAACTGTTTTTTCATTTTTTTTTCTAATGGTACTAAATATGTTGATGACTAAAACAAAAGATTTAATGGTTTTATTCTTAGCATTCTTTTCTTCACCTTCATATTTTGAGAACAGCAATATAAAATATATTATTTTGTTCTGATTACAGAGTTTTTTGTTACAGCTTGAGAGCTTCACACTACTCATATAGGAAGTCTTAATTCTCAGCTTGAGAGTTTCACACTATCATTATAGATAGTCTTATTGAGCAGTTTACCTTTTTTTCCCTTTTTTCATAAAGGTAGATTGATGCACTGTGGAGGAGCTTATTTTATGAAACATTTAAGGAATCAAAAATCTTTGTTTTAAAGAAGTAAACTATAATTTTAAATTTATAACATAACAAAACTTTAAGAGTCAAATCACCTAAAATTATTTTTTTGCTTTTTTTAAACCTCACTAAAGTGTGTTAATTACGGTTATTTTACTCAAGGATTTGGGATTTTATTTAGCTAAACACCTCATATCAACTTATTTTAATTTAAATAATAAGTTTAATTAAACAACTGTGTATTAAAGTGAACAAGTGATTTTTTCTAATTACAATTTGAATCAGGAATAATTACAATGTCTTTGGTAATTATAATTATCAAAGTCATGATGTTGTTTCTAAGTATTTGTACTGTAATAAAAGTGACACCAAGATATTTTTTGAAAAAACAAATACTTAAGCAAGTTAAGTTTTTGTGTTTGAAGCATGCTTTGAGTATTTTGTTAGATCTTAATGTTCTTCATGTATTAAGCTGTCCTAGAATCCATGAATATGTCCTCTCTCCAAAGTAGGATCCTTGCATATGAAGCCAAGTTTTGGATATAGGGCCAGTCTGGTTTCTAGATTCAACGAGATACTGTCCTTATAGAAAGACGGAGATTTAGACACATAGAGGAGAAGGATTTGTAAAGACCAATATGGAAACTGTAAGGTTACATCTCCAAGTCAGACAATTGCAGACCTTGACAGTCACCACCAGAAACTGGAAGCTACAAGACTGAATTCTACCATGGAACTTTCACAGGGAGCATGTCCTCAATGCTTTTGAATTCAGACTTTTAGCCATGAGAATTATTAAAGAGGGGACTTCAGTTCTTTGAAGCCACCCATTTGCTAAGATAACTTAGGAACAAAATTCAGATGGCTTTGATTTACTGCTAAGGCATTGATTAACATTCATTGAGTATATATGATAGATGTAGTCACATTAGAAGCATATGTTTAGAGTTAAAAAAGGAGTGGCAAAGATAGACATATAAGAGAAAGGTAACTGTTATGTGTGACCAGCCTTTCTTCTATCCATTGTTATTTATTTTCCCTGTATGTAAAGATGAGGTTTCAGAAGCCTATGTTACAGGGAACAATGGCAAAAGGCTTATAATAAGAGACTTGCAGCAAACCTAGTTCAGATTCCTAATTCTGCAAAGCCCCAAATCAAGCCTGATTCACTCTTTGAATTGTATTGTCAAGGGAGATCATGATCCTTGTTATATCAACTATTTTTCATATCATTCCGATAACTATAAACATAAATGGATATACTGAACTATTTTCAAGATTTATGGAACTATTTTGTTTGTTTGTTTTTGGTTTTTCGAAGTAGGGTCTCACTCTAGCCCAGGCTGACCTGGAATTCACTTTGTAGTCTCAGGGTGGCCTTGAACTCATGGTGATCCTCCTACCTCTGCCTCCCGAGTGCTGGGATTAAAGGCGTGCACCACGCCCAGTTTATGGAACTATTTTGATAAAGGTACCCAAACTCCAGTAACAGGAAGATAATGAGAGTGATAAGTCTGAAGAATGAAGTGCTCAATGGGGCTGAGTGAACAAGAAGTAGAGAGGGGTCATAAGACATGATGTTAGAAGGTTGGGCATGACACTTTAAAAGCCTAAGTCTATAATTATAAGATGAATATTATTCCAATTGCAATGAGAAAGTATTGAAGTGTTCTAGACATAAAAATAACTATCTCTTTCTACTGCCAGATATAATGATATACACTTGTAATCCAAGCACTCAGGAGGATCAGGCAGGAAGGACACCTTGAGCTTGAGGCTGGCCAGGGCTATATATCAAAACTCTGGTTCAAAAACAAAAGAACCCTAGCTGCTTGTGAAGAATTGACTGTAGGGACAGAAAAACAATAGAAAAGTGATTATTTGTGAAGGCATTGCAATAGTCCCAGAAGAAAAGTAGTAATGGGAATATTCTAAATATTCCCTGAGCTTTGACAGGTGTGTTGTAAGTCTACTTTAATGTTGAGTTCTCTGCAACCTCTGGATTTCTGCTTTCATGAGTTCTGAGCATCCCTACTGTCTATGGAGGTAGACAGTCTTGGAGGACTTGTCTAACAGGAAGAGCAGTACTTGTGTTTAAAATGTCTCCTTGGCCCTGGCAGATGGGATGGAGGTGGATTGTCTCATGCTAGGCAATCGGCTATTTTTTTCTTGACATGTTGATGGATCTGGGTTCTCCTCATTCTTTGCTTCCATTTGTTAAAAAAAATTCTCCAATTCTCCAACCAAGATTGAAAGCATGGATTAAAGGGATATGCATAGTTAATTTTAATGAGCCTAGCCACTCTTCCAAAAATGACTAGTGGGAACTTCTCTCTGGGATCTATGGCCATCATATTCATAGGATTCTGACTTGGTTCTCAGTGCCAGATATGAGTTCTTTCCCACAGAGCATGCTTCTTATCCAATCAGAGAGCTGCTGATTGCCCACAGAGCATGTGTGCCTCTATTGCACAGGTGTATACGTCTTGCTCAGCAAGCTGATGTTGTAATTTGCAGAATAACCTGCTTGTTCATGCTCTTGATGACCATTGTCACCAGCAGTTCTCACGGCACTTTCCATCACTGTAAGGAGGGAGCTGCCTTCATTCCAAGTTCCAGCATTATCTCTTGATGTCCTCTGTCTATGGCCTGTTGGTGCCTTTAACAGGAGGGCCTTATCATTTAGCTCTGGCAGGTAACCAAATGCTTTGGTTATAGACTACATTGTTTTGGAGACTTCTTAGATCTCTACAACTAACAGCTCACTGTGGAATATAACCCAGTTATGGCTCTGGGAATTAGAAGCCAGAGCCCATGGGTTTGGTCAGGCTTTTTCAACCTTCCGGAGGCTCTTCTGCCTGGGTGATTCACCTCCACTCCCTTATTAAAGGTTATATCTTTTAGTGTGCTATTCAGGAAGGTTTCCATGGTTTGAGTCATGTTATCATAAGTTTTGTGTATATGCCCTCCATTCTTTCTTTCTGTCCCCTGAAACACCCTTCTAAACTCTGTTTTCTACCCAATGAGTTGCCTGTTAAGTATCCCCTTTCTATTTTCACTTTCTCCTAGCTTCATTTTAGTTCCCTGTCAACATTCCTTATGCTCACTGCCACTTATATGTGACTCAAGCTGTTCTAAGTTAGGAACTGCATATAAGTGAGAAAAAGAAAATAATTATCCTAAAATTCATTTGGTGGCACCAAAAAAAAATCCTTGTATGCTGTCATAGTGAGCCACATGCTGCTGGGATGAATCTTCAAACCAGGCACAGTTTTGGGGAGGAAAGGATTTATTTGTAGCTATAGATACAGGGGAAGTTCCAGAATGCAAAAGAGGCTGCTCCCCTTTCACATGTCCAAGCAGAGAGAAAACCCATCACCTAGACCACACACACAATAGAAAACAGGCAGGAGGGCCAAGGAGAGAATTTCTTCTCCTTTATATAGGTTTAGGGTGGGGTCTTACAACCTTTCCCCAGACGTAATGGCTTCCTGAGTCTCTGGAATTTCCTTCCTGCACTGCCCACACAGGAAAGGATGTTTACTTCTAGCTTCTTTGAGATTCTTTACATCTGACCCCTTGCTGAGAGGCTGCCTTCCTATAAACATCCTCAGAGACTCACCCTGGATAATTAAAAAGATCAAGTTGACAACAAAACCTAACCATCACAGATGCCCAAAGCAATCATTAGCAATAAAAATAAAACTGGAATTATTTCCATCCCTGATTTTAAGATGCAGCACTATCAGAACCCCCATTTCCTCCAATCCAAAGGCTAAGAATTTGATCATATAACATCGGAAGCCTGTGGTGATTCCCCTGCCTTGCTGTAACCTGCCCACTTGATGCTTGTGTCAATGTATTTGAAAAGTGTTTATTTATGAATTTCTTTTAATGTTAGAGCAAGGATATTTGGGTAACATAAATCTGTGTTCTTGGGCCATGGTCACTCAGAATAAACTCTTTTTTATATATTAATAGCAATGATTTTCCCATATTCATTGTAAATAATTAGATACATTTACATTGCAAGTCTTATGGTGGTACCCCCATTTCCCTCTTCACTGTCCTCAATACTCTGGGGGCCCTCTTCAATGGGCATACTGGATAAGTTCATGAGATAGGGGGTTATGGATTGTACAAGAGGTAGGCAGTTTTTTTTTTCTTTGTGTGTTGTTGCTGAGGGGGGGTGATGACTCTGGATATTCTCCCCACCATGGCTCTTACAATCTTTCTGACCTCTCTTCTACTCAGATCCCTGAATCATGGTGGGTGAGTTTTAGGTCTGCTTTACTATTGAGGTCTTAAAGAGTCACTGGCTTTCAGCTTTGAATTGTTTTAGGTATCCTCAGTGTCTGTCTCCATTATCCATTTCCAAGGTTGTCTGACTTGCTGTGGAGGTAAATCACTTGCTCATCATGCCACTTCCTCACAGGTTTCATTTGGGTTCTATATCATAAGTCAGTGGTGGCTTATCTCCTGCCTGTGTGATAAGCAACATCTCAGGTCCTGTTGGTAGGATTGGGTTGGTCACAGTTCTTGTTGCCAAAAAGAATCTCAATGGAGAGTGGTATCACTATAAGTTAAATGAGGCAAACTTTGTTAATTTGGCAAGATTCTAATGGGTATAGCCTCTCTGTAGATCCCTGTTTAGTGAGGGTTTCCCCTTGGAGCCCAGGTTCTTGGTTCTCACATGGGATTACCATGGATCCCAGTTCCAGTTAAGGGTTACCCACCACTGAGAGGATCTTTTAGCCAAATTAGTAAGCCATTAATTACTTGCCTAGGTTTAGCACCACTATTGCACAGATGAGCACTTCTTGGCTTACTGGTCTCTACCATATAGCAGTGTCTTCATCATTCTTGCAGCATCATTCAGTATTGTTTATCAGTGACCTCTGTGTTCTCTGAATATCTTGGGTCAGTATCCACTGACAGCTTATGTAATGCTTTCCAGCACTACACATGCTACCATCTGAGGGCTGGTTACCTTACTGGATTAAGCAGGGTCTCTCGGTGTTGTGTGATGACAGTCTGTAATATCTTCGGTAATAAGGTCTTACCTTTGGACTGGGGTGGTTATTCAAAAGCTTTGGCATACATCTGTCTTATTTTAAGGACCTTGTGGGTCTCTTTGATTAACAGCTCAGTGTGTGAAGAAACCAATGACTTGGACAGGGAGTTGCAGGTCAGAGCTATTTGATTTGGGGTTAGGCTTTCTCCCACCCTATTCAAGGTCTCTTTTACTCTTATCCTCTTTGAGGTTAAAAAATTATGCATATATTTTGGAGTAAAAAAAATAGCAGAATCTGATATCACATATTTATCCTTTCAAGTTTTCTGCTTTCCAGGGTTTTATTACATTCAGATTTGCAAATAGTATTATCCAAATGAATGATTAAGAGTTTTATTATATGCTGAGTTTCAACTTCAGCATACTATTTTCTAGCTACTTTTTCATTTCTAAGAAGTGTTTCAATAAGTTTAGGTCACTGGGGAGTAGCCACAATAAAAATATTATATTGGGGTATGATAGATTAATTTCATAAGTTTGTACTTTAGAAACATAAACATCATTTTGGAAGTGTTTGATTGCAACATCCATAACACCAGAGCAGAGCAGTGACATTTACCAGAGAATGATGATCCCTTCTGCCAGACAGAAGACTTGAATCCTCTTGGCATTCTTAGTTTCACTGATGGTGCACTTTCTGACCTTACTCAAGGCATTTAATGGCTCTGGCTTAGCGTTTCTCAATCTTTGAATGGTCATAATGATCTTTTCCATCTAACTGGAGACATTTCTATAAAGTACATAGAAGTTTTCAACAAGAAATCACTACACACACTACAATTTATTGTTAGCTTTATGGCCAATTTGAACTCTAAAGGAATTGAAGTCATCGTCGTTTGATGGTTGTCCAGTTCATTTTTTTAGACAGATGACTGACCCACAACCACAGGCTCACAGGCCCTGAACAATTATACTCAAACTGCCTGGACCATCGCAGAAGACAAAAAGCGATTGTTAAATCAATGTAGCTGTAAAAATTTCCCCTCAAGACTATATGCTGAAATAAACCTGTTGTGTCTATATGTTGCTTCATCATGGGTTTTGTCCCAGCAATGAAAACGTCATTGCTACAGCATCTTGCTGATCTGCATCTATGTGAAAACATGACCATAAGAAAATGTCATCAGTGAAACAGGTCATTGCCAGACCCGAATGCTGGAGCTGTCATCTTGGATTTCTCGTCCACAGAACTACAAGAAATATAGCTGTTTTTTATATCTCACTGAGACTGTAATGTTTTGTTATAGTAGCAATAACAATCTAAAAAGAAAAAAACCAAAACTATCTTTAAAAAAATCTACTGTGTACAATGCCATAGGAAATTATCTTTCTGTGCACACTGGGCTATTTTAGCATTCACCTAGAGAATAGTAATCATAATTAATCCCTTACATATATTTACTTTTGCATGCAAGACAGAAAAAGGAAGATGACAGGTGAGGAGAGGGAATGAGAGAGGAGGAGAGGGTAGAGGAGACTAGACAAGACAGGACAGGAAGAAGAGTGTGAAGATGCAGGGAAGGGAAATGAAAGGGGAAAGAAACATTGAAATATTGTAAATTTTTGTTTGTTTTGTGAAGCCACCACAGAAAATAGCAACTATTAGTCATAAACCACTTTTAAGATTCTCTCAATGCATTTCAGTTATGTATCTCCCTTCCCTTTAATTTGAAGTTTTCATAGGATTTCCAAGATGTGCTATTTCAAGTGTCTGTGCTTGATTATTTTCCTAGCTAACACTGAGCTGGTTTTACGTCATAATCCATAGAGACATGATTATTTGAAAAGAAATAGGAATGGTGTCCCTGTATCACTTTTTGAACATTGCAGGCAATTATTAATAAACTCCTAAGCATCAGAATTAGTGGAAAAGCAATAAAATTCCTCTCCGGTGGTCATATTTTCTGACAGACTCATCCCTGGGCTTTGTAGCACCCACCTCATCCTGATCTGCAGTCAGTGTTCATTCATGTCCAAGTTAACTGGTCTGTGTTAATGATACATAGATGTCACCAACTACTCACCAAAAGGGGATACAACATAATTAAAGAGAACGTGTATGAAGCATTTTGAATGCAGAAATGGAACAAGAAGTATTTCAGAGGTAGGATTGCCATGAGTTCAAGGCCACCCTGAGACTACATAGTGGTTTCCAGGTCAGCCTGGGTTAGAGCAAGACCTTAACTCGAAAAACCAAAAATAAATGAATAAATAAAAGCAATGGACATACTAGTGAGCATCACCTTCTCTGCATCTATAGAAACATATTTACTTTTGTAAAACAGAAATGATCTAATACTCAAGGTGTAATATTTTAGAAATATATGTTCTTGTTGCTAGAGAGAAGGCTTAGCAGCTGACAGCACTTTTAGGCAAACCTTTCTAGACAGGGTTCAATTCCCTGGCACCCAGGGTGTAATAGAGTGGCATATATATTCGTGATCCCAAGGTGCCAATGACAATCAGAGGTGGAGCCTGGAAAATCTGAGGGCGAGCTAGTCTGATGTTTGCTGTCTGACAGTTCAATTGCAGTGCCAAGAGACTCAAAGCACAGACACCATGACGTTGTATATTTTTCTTAAAGTTGTCCTCTGACTTTCACATGCACAATGGCATGCACATTCTCCAAACCTGCAACAACACACACAAGCAAATAAATAAAAATTATTTTAAAAATCAAAAACATGCCCTCTATGATTGGAGACCCTAGAATACTTAGAGTAATTTATTGTTAAATTTGATTTCATTTTTGTTATTCAGCAATTATATTTTTATAAAAAATACTACAATCTGTAAAAGTTGTGACAATGAAGTCTCTTATATTCACATCTCAAGGTGATCATTGCTCATCAGTAATAGGTATCTTTCCAGTTGACTAAGAAGTAAGTTATATTGGCCAATAGTATTCTATCATTCAGAATAACTAACTAAATAATGGTGTATGTGTACTTTGACTTTCATATTTTTCACATTTTTCTTCTTTTTTCTCCTTTGTGTATTAACTTTATGGTTTATGCTAAATATTGGTTTTGAATATTCATTTACACTGTAATTTTAACAGTGTTTTGTACATTAGAATGTGCCTGTTTTCAATGATTTTATTTATTTATTTACTTATTTGCAATCAGAGAGAGAGAGAGACAGAGAGAAAGAGAGAAAGGAAGAGAGAGAAAGAGAAAGAAAGAGAGGGGGGCTGGAGAGATGGCTCAGTGGTTAAGACACTTGCCTCCAGTGCCTAAGGCCCGGGGTTCAATTCCCCAGGACCCACATAAGCCAGACCCACAAGGTGGTGGCCCTGGTGCTTTCTTTCTTTCTTTCTTTCTCTCTCTCTGCTTGAAAATGAATAAATAAAATATTTTTTAAAGAGAGGGAGAGAGAGAAGGAAGGAGAGAGAGAGAGAGAGAGAGAGAGAGAGAGAGAGAGAGAGAGAGAGAGAGAGAGAGAGAGAGAATGGGCATGCCAGGGCCTCCAGCCACCACAAATGAATTCCAGATGCATGTGCCACTTTGTGCATCTGGCTTTATGTAGGAACTGGGGAATTGAACTCAGGTCATTACATTTTGCAGATGAGTGCCTTAACTGCTGATCCATCTCTCCAGCCCTTCAGCGGTTTTTCAGTAAGTTTAGGATAGTGGTAACCTTAGTTTGTCACTTAGGAATCTGTGTAATCTTGTCACTTTTTGTAAGCAAGAGCTTTCACTGCTGAGCCATCTCCCAATCCCATCACTTTAACTTGTATTTTTCTATATTATGCAAGTAATGGTGCCTGAAAAGCTTATGGTTCTCATCAGCTTATACAGACAGATCCCAAGTTTGTTTGATAAAATCAAGGAGATTTATGCAAACCAAATAAATATAAGTGCATTACTTCACCAACTTATATGATTTTTAATATATTCTCATATATTCATATATTTACATGCACAATTATTGGTATAATTATATATGTGTGTGTTTGTATGTTATCTATATTGTGTGTATGTATCTGAATTCTACAAATGAAAGAAAACATGCAAATTTATCTTAGGCTATTGTTGCACTCAGCTTTCTAGTTGTTGCACAGAAAGAACACAAACAAAAGCAGCTTGTGGAGGAATGGGTTTATTTGACTTACAGACTCAAGGGGAGACTCCATCCTGGCAGGGAAAACGATGGCATGAGCAGAGGGCTGGACATCACCTCCACCACAACACTGCAAACAGAGGCAAGAAGGCGTGCCAAACACTGGCAAAGGGAAGCTAGCTTATAACCCCCTAAAGCCCACCCCAAACAACACAGCTCCATCGAGGTTGTAAAATCCAAACTGCCATCAGCTAAGGATCAATAACCCAGAACACATTCATTTGTTTGTGGGGGATACCTGGATCAAACCATGACTATCTAATCTTGCTTTATTCTTTTGTATCAGCAAAAAATATTGAGTTTAACATTGTTCTCTTTCCTATAACTTTTTTTATAAAATATATTAAGTATGTCTTTTGTTAATTATTTGTCTTCCATAATTATTATTTGATGATAATTTCTCCAGATAGTTATTTATTGACATAAGTACAGATACCCCTCAGAATATAGCTGTTGACCATCCATGAATACACAAGGGAAATATAAAATGTGATATAACATGTTTTTATTTTCTAAGACATGACCACGTTTTCTCAATAACTAGAAACCAAACCAGCTAAAATATCAACATTTTATATCCAAAACAAGTATATTAATAAAAATATCTTAATTGCTGTTACTGATATGATAAAATGCCCACATCATTTCCAGGACAGATATACTTAAATTGTGCTTTCTTTTTGTTCTAGTTTTGTGGGTTTTTTTTTGTTCTAGTTTTACAACAAATACTCATAGTCTTCCTTACAGATGAGCAGACTGTATTATAAAAAGATCATAATTATTCCAAGTTTTTAAGGCATACCAGATAGTGTAAGGTTTCCTACGTTACCATATGGTTTGCCCATTGTTGGAATGGTCACTTGGCCGTACTGTGCACTGCCAGTATTCCCTAAGTATATAAAATAAATTTTACATTTTGTAAGTTTTTATGTTTGTTTATGACTATGAGTTTGAGGTAAAAATTCTATCATAGTTGAGTCTCTGCATATATGGGAATAACACTAATTTACTGTCATTAGGAAACAGTGCAGATGTCTGAAGAAGAGAGGTTTCCTGTTCAGGGGCGCGGTCTGAGGTTTCAGAGAACTTAAGTTTTGTTTTTGAAGGATCATCTAACCCCTTTCTGATTAATGTAGTGTATGAATGTAATTAATTTAATCAGGCATTCCAAAGGTAGAGAATGAGAATATCATGATGAAATATAAAACCATATTGGGGTAATATTTTCCACTTATTTCCCCAAACTTGGGGAGTTAATCTGAGCTAGTTTGAGGACACCTGCCTGGAGCAACCAGAAAGAATCCGAAGGACACATACCTTTCAGCAATCAGTCTGTGTGGATTTTCTTAGCCTGGATGCAGTTGTTCAAAATACAATAATAGAGAAGAGTACAGATTAGACCATTTAGAACCATCTTCCCATGGTTGACACACACAAACTCAAGGTCAGAATATGAAGCATCTGAAGCTTGAATGATTTAAATTTTTGTATTTAATTGAGACTTCATCAGGCAACACCACCATCCCACAATGCTGCAATGCTCTTGTAAACTAGCTGGGCAGGGTTCATGCAGGCCATCATCCAGCTGGTTCATGCAAGCACTGGGAATCATGTCAAATACTGGAAATTTAGTTTTCACCAGAGGTTTTCCTTAAGTGATTTAAAAGTTATTGATGTAATGCAACACAACAAAAATATGCCACTACATACTTCTGTGTACAGGACTAAGAAACATTTAACCTCTAAGCTCCTGCCAGGTAGCTGAAGGGGAAGGACGGATGGACAGAGGGCAATGACTTCGTCCCCAACCTTAATGTAGTTCTCAGAGAAAAGAGGCAAGTGTCCAGGCAGGAGGCAGCCACCACCCTAAAACAAATATAGGGGAAATGACTTATGTTGTCTTTTTGTTTTGTATTCAGCGTGGAACATTTATAGGCGTACTTCCTCCATATTATAACACAAAATTAGAAAAATAAGAGGAAAGAGAGAGCTTGCTGAAATACCTGGGTAAGAACAAGTGCAGGCACCTGCCTGGGGATATGTAAAGGATGAGAACCTATTCTCCAGGGAAAGCTCTGCTGTGCTTGTCACACCTGCTTGCAACGTGGAAAGCTTGCAAAGAAGGAGGGGGAATCTTCAGAGGATAAAGTTTAAGACTTCAAAGATTAAAAGGAATAATTTAAGTTTGTCAGTCCCAGAGCAATCTGATTTCACAGCCTTTCCCTGGGAAAGGAAAACATGCCATGAGCAAGAAGGGCAAGGATCTCAGAAAGCTGGTGAAGAAAAAGACTTGTCTCAAAGAAGTGAGGGGAGAGTACCTTAAGGAAAAAGAACCATGCCATTGTGTGCACCAATTTCTAGTCTACTGAGAATGGTGAAAATCTTTATCTACTTGCATAATGATCAATAAAAAGTCGAAAAAGGGGGACTGGAGAGATGGTTCAGCAGTTAAGGTGCTTGCCTGCAAAGCCTAAGAACCTGCTTCAATTCCCTAGTACCCACAGGAAGCCAAATGCACAAAGTGGCACATGCATCTGGAGTTTGCAGTGGATAGAGGCCCTGGTGGGCCCATTCTCTCTGTTTGTTTCTCTTTGCTTGCAAATAAATAAAAATAATAAAACAAAAGTATAAAAAAATAAGGACTGATCTATGGAGAGTATTCAGAACCTTTGAGATGGAACAAGAGTCAGGGAGTAGAGTATCATAAACAAATATGGCCTTTCCTCTTATCACTGTTATCAAGTTAAATGCATTTAAAAATATCTTTATTATCCATAATTAGATGCATTTTATGAGAAAATATTATTATGGTACTTCCATTTCTCTCCTCCCTGTCCCCCCCCAAATCCACTAGAGAGCCTCCTCTGTGGACATACTAAATCTGTCCATGGGGTAGAGGGTTATGAATTGCTCTAGAGGTAGCCAGTTACCTTCTCCCCCTTTGTGTGTTGTTGCTGAGGGGGGCGTATTCTTCCCCTCCATGGCTTTTACATTGTTTTCACCCCCTCTTCTGCTCAGTTTTCTGAGTCATGGTGGGTGAATTTTAAGTCTGTTTTATTGTTGAGATCTAAAGTGTCTCTGGACTTCTGCTTTAGGTTTTTTTTCTGTGATTCCCCCCCCCCCCCCGAGTTTCAGAATAACCGGTTTCTCATGGATTTGGTTTCCTTTCATCCAAACAACATTTTTTCCTACAACCTTTTTTTGCATGTCTTTAGTGAAGTGAATGACCATCCACACTTTATGATCACTTTTCACTAGTGTGATCACAGGCAGCATGGACTCTTCTATTTTCCATTTAATTCTGTAAAAATGATCCTCACCCGAGGATTGCTATACAAGCACATTGGAGACAGATTGTAGCTCACATTGCTTCATGAGAATGTTCTAATCCCAAAGCAGGATTCCTGGATAAGGTAACAGTGAAAAATAGTTTAATTACTTTCTTTTGGACGTAATTGATAATGAAAATTATATGTAAAGTGTGATCACATCACTGTTAAAAAAATAGGAACCATGATATAGCTTAATCCCTGGAATCATTCATGATTTCAGGAAAATGACATCTGTAATTGCTAGGATTTTTAGTAAATTTAATAAATTTCTTGAATGCAACCTATTACTCATTTTGATTTGGTAACTACAATACAAGGAGTGCATTCCTAGAGTGTATATGGACAAAAGCTTAAAGATTATGAAAATCAGTATTTTAATTTTGAATATAAACCTAAAAATTAGAAATAATCATCTCTCAATTCGAAAGTCATTAAATGAATAAAATCACTCAGTGAAACACTGTGAAGTTATTATACAGATGATGTAGTGATAGATTTAATTCTAAGGAGTGTGACATACTTGAATGTGCTATTGCCAATGTATGGAATATATTGCTACCACTTATGCCTATGTTTATATATGTTTGCCTATCACTAGACATGTACAAAGATATCTGGAAGGACCATGTCTAATATATTAAAGGAAATTTGGTCATGATCAAATTTAAGTTAATATTTTTTTTCTTCATTCTCTATTCCATTATTGTTTTTTTAAAGAAATTAGCATATATAAATTCTGCTATAAATACTAAATATGAAGTGGTATTGATTTTTTTGGAGGAATTTTTTAGTAACACTAATGTTATAAAGATACTATCTTTCTTTTTAATATGCATTATTTTGTTCTGCACATTTCTCATACATTCCAAGAGGCGAATTCAAAGTCATTTAGTTGAGCCTGGTAGTAATGGCCAGGGACTATATAATCCCAACTATCAGGAGGCTGAGGCAAAAGAATTTTGTTGTATCCTCTTGGGATACAACAAATTACTAGAGTTATTTAGATATGATAAACCCTTCTTCAGAAAGAAGCCTCCAGCACTCTCTGGAGAAGAAGTAGAGTGGGCATAAACATCATGAAGTCTTTCAAGTCACTATATCCCCTAAATTAAAGCTGCTCTTGCTCCTGGTTAGAGTTTCTGTTTTCTTTTACAGAGATCAGAGAATAATGGGGAGAGCTAAGAGCCATCAGTAGGTCAAGTAAAGGTACTTGACTGCCTTCCAAGAGGCACCATCTATACACAACTACTTGGGCCCAGGAAAAACTGGCAGAGGAAGCAGCCAAAAAAGCATTGCTCCTATTGCTACTTGACAACCAGGTCCATGGAAACTGTGACAGACACAGTGGTTAATCAAAACACATAAAAGCAGAGGCTATAAAGAACCTAGCACTAAATCAGACTGCTAACAGATGAATCAAGGCTCATTACAGAAGTGGGTGCAGGAAGCTTATAAGAGCCTCAGGGGAGGTAAAGAATTCTTGAAACTTCACCCTCCCTGAGCTTGACTGAGGCCTTAATTAGCCCACCCTGAACACCAATATCCCCATGGAGGAGAGCCCTTAAGGAAAGTAGGTGGGGGAGGGAACATAAGACAATAACCTTTGTAAAAATGAGTGAATGAATGAGTAATTAATAAAAGCCCAAGGTAAAGACAATTTAATCATGATTCCTCACTGTTCTCTGTAGAACCACTGAAATTAGTCACCTCTGAGTGACACCTAATTGGTGTGATACTGTTTAAAGACAAATTTTTTTCTGGAATCATATATTATTTCTATCACAACTTCTTGGATTGCTCAGAAACATACATTATAGGAGAAGTCAGCCTGTGACAAAGATCTATTGAATTCTGATTCTCTGCCAGGGCCTCAGCTGGGTCTTGAGGAGAAGACAGTGGACACAGATGACCGGGTACTGGCTGGGATGACACCTGCTTGCAGGTTAAATCTCGTATGTTCATAGACAATAACCAAGACAGCTTATGCTAAGGTGACAGGACAGGATCCACTTCTTGGCCACTTACAAATGGTGGGGCATAGGAGCTCCCTGAGCATTATTTTGCTTTACTCCCCTCATCTGTGAAGTGTGGATGGAAATAAAACTTTCTCCAGAGATGGGCTGGAGATATGGTTCAGTGGTTGGGGCACTTGCCTCCAGTGCCTAAGGCCCCGGGTCCCACATATGCCAGACCCACAAGGTGGTGGCCCTTTCTCTCTCTCTCTCTCTCTCTCTCTCTCTCTCTCTCTCTCTCTCTCTCTCTCTCTCTCTCTCTCTCTCTCTCCTTTCCCTCTCTCTCTGCTTGAAAATGAATAAATAACATATTTTTAAAAAACGTTCTTTAAAGAGCTGTTTGGGAATTAAATGAAATAATGCATATCCCATGCCGAGAACAGTCTAATACATGCCAAAATCAAATTCAATGTCTGAAAGATTTTCTTTAATGAAACTTCATCAATGTTTTTTAAATTAATCAGAAATAGTTTACGAATGTTTCTCTTTTAAATTCTATGAATACAGGGGACACTTGTTAGAGACCCCATGTGATAATTCTTATATCCTTTATACTAAAAGTGTCCCAAATGCTCAAATTTTTTAAGTGTATATTTTTATTTTTTGTTTATTTTGTACTTTACTGTATAAACAAATCACATGTTGATCTCATTCCTGTGTTAACTTCTTATATCCCCTCTTCCCAAGCCCAATTCCACTGAAGGTCCTCCTCATTGGAGTTATTGGTGTTCACTATGGGTTATGAATGCATCAATCAGTCTCTGTGGTTGGGAGCAATGCCTCAGGACACGCCTTCTCACCATGTGGCTCTTACAATCTGTCCACTCCTCTCTTGCATAGTGTTTCTGCAGCCTTGTTGGGTGTGTTATAAAATTACATTAGGGTTGAACGCTCTGCAACCTCTACTTCTGCTTTCATGAATTAAGAGTGTCTTCAGTGTCTGTGGTCATCTCCTGGAGCAGGTTTTTGGGATACCAATGAGAGCTGCACTTGTGCTTAAATCTTCATTCCTTTGTATTGTCTGGTGGACTCTAGCAGATGTGCTAGAGGTGGCTTATTTCATGATAGGCAGTCAGCTATCTTTTCTTGATAAACTGATGGATCTGGGTAATCCTAGTTTTTGCTATCTTATGTGAAAGAAAGAAAAAAAAAGGAAGAAAGGAAAGAAAGAAAAACCAGAGAGTTTCCAACCAAGAATGAGAAAACATGGATTAAAGGTGATTAGTATAGTTAATTAAGAGACATTTTTCTGGGTGTAGGCACTCTTCTTGACCAAATACTAGTGGGAACTTCTTTCTGGACTCTATGACCTTCGTATCCCTGGGAGTCTGACTTGGTTCTCAGTACCACGTATGGGTTCTCTCCCACAAAGCAGACCTGTTATTTAATCAGAGAGTCATTGATTTCCATCATATCCTATGTGCCACTAAGGCACAGGTGTGTACACCTTGTTCTATTCCATTTGTTCTGGGGTCATTTCTGGAACTACTGTAATCAGTGCATACATGATCAATCCTGTATTTCTATTGTTCTCAGTACTTTCATTATTTCTTACATTTGGTCACTTTTCTCTTGCCTGAAGGTTTTATTTCTTTCTTTTTCTTTAATCTGGTAATGTGCTAGGGATTGAACCTAGTGCCTCATGCTAGGCAAGCATTCAACCAAAAGATAATATTCCCAGCCCTTTAATTTCTTGATAGACATTGATTGATTCCATAACTTTCAATGGAAATTTCTTAGTACCTGTAAACTTTCTTTTAGTACCTGGAAGTTCTTTCCAGTTTTATTATTTTCATCTAGACCATTTTTCCTCTTTGTCTACCTTGGTGCTGGTAAGGCTTGTCCTCAGCTCTACATCTCCAGTCAAATTACTTAAATGAGTTCAACTCTTAGTTTTGTTTGTGGAGACTGCCTTTTATTCTCTGTGGCTCAGCTGGCCAAAGATAGAAACCTAACTGAACTCAATTACTTGGTTCTCTGATATTAGCAACATATGAAATTCATAAATATAATTCTTATTTGTCTGCATGTGAATTTCCTGTCTTGCTTGAAAAGTGTCTTATGACCACCCAGTTAAAATTATTTACTATTACAGGACTCTTTGTGTGTAATTTAAAGTATATTTATTTTGGTATTAGCCCTGTCTGTGTAAAACATATTCCTATAGTCTTTTTCTTCTTTCTATGATATCTTTATTTTAATTTAATTTTATTTTTTTGTTTTGTCTTTTTCAAGGTAGGGTCTCGCTCTAGCCCAGGCTGACCTGGAATTCACTATGTAGTCTCAGGGTGGCCTTGAACTCATGGCAATCCTCCTACCTCTGCCTCCCAAGTGCTGGGATTAAACGCGTGTGTCACCACGCCTGGCTATGATATCTTTATTTAATTATACTTTTCCTCCCTGAAAGCACAACACATCTTGAACTAGCAAAGATATGGATGAACACATTAGCAATTTGCTATATCCAAAGGCATCTCCACTGGAGAGGAATTTCTTTTCAGTTTTCTCATTGCTAAAGGTCTCAAGGTCAAACAGAATTAGAGAACCAACAAATGTACCTACTAACTATTGTCAATTGACCTAAAATGTTAGGGAGCATTTTATAATTTCATTTCATTGATTCACCCTCTCTAGTAGAATTAAACTCTCTATATACTTTTCTAATATTGATTGTAATATTTGTGCTTCCTTTCTCTCTCCTTGTCTTTACAGTATTTTCATTTGCAGAAATTTTCAAGTATCGCATTAAGGAATGGCAATCATGTTAAATTAGAGGGTGGAACATTCAGCTTTCTAAAGGGAAACTTATGGAAAGAATAATGATGGCCTGGGGCCAGAAAGAAAGGAGTTGAGATCTTGACTCAGACTCTTAACATTGTGCGAATGGAGCAAACTATTTAAATGCACTGCAATTTCCACCTGGGAAATGAGTAACAATATTTACTACACAAGGCTACTGAGAGGATTAGATGAGACCTGAGAAGCAAAGTCCTTTATGGAGTGTCTAATACAGAAACTCTTGACAAACAGGGTTGCCATTCAGCACAAATCTGTCTGTTCTTGTGATGACATTTCCTACATGATATGAAGGCACCTCATATGTAACCTACTCCAAACCAAAGTTATTATCAGCCCTCATGTTTCTCTTCTAATTTTCCTTTATGTATTCATGTTGAATAAAAGTACAGAGAACTAGCAGTGTGCCACTCTCTGCCTATGCTTTCCTAGCCATATTTCCTTGGACTACCAGCAAGACAAAATTTCCTCTTAACAGACTTATATGCCCAATGTTTGACTTTCCTTTCTGTAGAGAAAGGGCAGGTGCACCTGATGGTTGGGATATTTCTTCACTTTGTGTGACTTTAAATAAAAATGAAAAGTTATTGTTTAATGTGGCTGAATGACAAGGTCAGAAGGAAAGTTCCGCCAATTCTGTGACTCTCCTTTAACTCTAGAGCAGACATGATGGTTCACACTTATACTTGTCCTGAGGCAGACAGTCATGAGTTTGAGGTTAGTCTGGACTGCACAGTGAGTTTCAGGTCAGCCTGGATTACAAAGTGAGACCCTGTCCCATTATTTTCCCTTGCCAAGGAGATGTTCTAACATCATTTTAGTACTTTGGGTATTAATTTGATACTAGGACACATGCATAATAGTGTTGATTTTTTTTACATGTACAAATCATTTTAAGTTCCATGATCTGTGACATCTTTTACCAACAGAGACAAAGGACCACATATAATACATAAAATACAGTTCATACTGTATTTTAATAAGGTTAGGGAATAATTATGCAGAAAATGTAGCCAGTAATGCTATTCATCAATATTTGTTTTCTCTATCTTTCAATTTTATAGCATTCTGGTTTGTGCATGTTGGCAATTAATTTTCATGTTTTTAAGCTTTTTGTCTGTTTCATTGAGTTGATCATTTTTGTATTAATAAGTACTGATATGTATATTATACTATTATAACAAAATTACTACATATATAAATCTAGTAGTTATTTATATATTTTGGTTATAAATCCTATCTGATATAAATGAACAATTTCCTCCATTTTGAAGCATAACTATTGATTTTAGTGAATTTTATGAATAGAAGAAAATTATCTTTCTTTGAACCTTTTATTTTATTTTTTAAAAATATTTTATTTATTCATTTTCAAGCAGAGATACAAAGAGAGAGAAAGAGAGAGAGAGAGAGAGAGAGAGGGAGCGAGAGAGAGAGAGAGAACCAGGGCCACCACCTTGTGGTTCTGGCTTATGTGGGTACTGGGGAATTGAACCCAGGGCCTTAGGCACTGGAGGCAAGTGCCTTAACTGCTGAGCCATCTCTCCAGCCCATCTTTGAACCTTTTAAAACTTATTAACTTTTATTTATTTACAAGCAAATAAAGAATGACTGTGTCAGGTCCCCTTGCTACTGCAAAGGAACTTCAGATGCATGGGCCAGTTTGTGCATCTGGCTTTACATCGGTATAGGACAAAGAAACCCAGGCAATCAAGCACCTTTAGCCATATCTCCAGCCCATTTTTTCATATTTATTGTCAATAATCAGATAGATTGTATGAGCAAGTCTTATGATGGTACCCCCATTTCCATCCTCCCTGTCCCCAACCCCCTGGTGGCCCTCTTTGCTTGCTGGAACAGTCCATGGGATATGGGGTTGAACAGGTTCTATTTAATATTTATTTCTGTTGTGATTCTGACATTGAGTCCTAGCTATGCCAGGGCCCAGAAAATGAAACATTTTAGAATAATTGATTTCTTAATTTAGGTATGAGGTGTAGATTAAGTGATTTTTCCCAAAATGTATATTCAGGAGTCCCAGTAATGGCATTCATTTCCTCAGTGAATTTCTTTCTCAAGGATTCATTGAACATATAATTATGGCTTAGCTTGTCTAAGCATTTTCTTTTGAATATATTATTTTATCAGGTGAATGTTGATTGCTGCAGCAAATTCACAGGACAAAGGACTATTTTTATATTGATATATAAAGCTATCATTTTTCATTAAAGTACTACCTAACTAAAAACATGTTTATTTTTGTATCTAGCATCTATTTGTGTAAGGCCACCTGAGCAATGATATAATAAGCAAATGCCTTGGAAAGAAGTGAAAAGATGACACTAAGATCACATGGTTTAAGTAATAAGCGAGGTAAAGGAAACGGCAGGGGCAAGGTCAAATGGACCAGACACATGTAATACTGGAAAACATGGAAGGTCATTTCAACTTTTGGTATAGAGAAAGATAAATTCTAAGTTCTTTGAAATGTTTTATACTCAGATATTTATTCCTTCACTTTACACTTTTTATTTTTATTTAATTTATTTTATTTTTACAAGTTTTAAACTAAACTCAGGTTGTTATAGTAGCAGTGAACACATAATGCTAGTTATGGTGTCACACTTTCAAGTTTGGTGTTTTAGACACCAGACCAAAAACAAACAAACAAACAAAAAAAAAAAACCCAGTATGTTCCTCACAGACACAAATAGATGGAAATTACCATTTCAGATTTACATACATTTTTCCACTTGTCTAAATACTTTTTGTCTTTGTTACTTTTTTGTTGGTAGGGAAAGTGACTCTATATTTAGATGTCATATAAAAACAGAGGAGTGCAATGGCTTTAGTGGAGCACGGCTCATAGTAATTAGCAATGTGATACTAAGTCATGAACTATATCAATTACCCAGTGTCTTCTGGCTGGGAAGCTTCTTGTCCTGTCTCCCACTACACATGTGTGTGATATCAGATCATCAGTATGGGTTGTATTTAAGCAGGCAAACAGTGATGTAAGGCAGTTGAGTCATTTTTCATTTATGCAATCTTCACCCCCTAAAAATACAGTCTAAATTAAGAAAAATAAATTTTAAATGCTTAAATGAAGCATATACATGTTTTTCTTTTTAAAAATTTGTTGATTTTTTAAATTAAAAAAATGTTGCACACAGAGACCCCCTCACCTGACCCAATTCTGCTGAGGGTCTTTCACAGGGTTATTCAGTGTGGGGACCAAGAGGCCTCAGTCAGTCTCTACAGAAATAGGGTAACACGGTGCATCAGGCTATTCCCACCCACTGAAACTCTTACAATCTGCCCTCCCTTCTCCCATGCTCCCTGAGCCTTGCTCTTTATTTTACAAGCCATGTCTCATTCATGTTCAGGCTGATAAAATATCATCCTGTAGTTCAGACTAGTCTTGAACTCATGGTAGTTTCCAATCTAGCTGCCTGAGCACTGGGATTAAAGGCAACCAGACTTGGTTTAAAAAATTACTTTCTTAGAAATGGTCTATTGTTGATCCATGGAGCGTCTATGTAGGGAAAGAAAGTAAGGCATCACAGGCGTGTGTTTCAAATTAGATTCTCTTCTCCCACACACATTTTATATCTTTTAACTTACTGGAAAAGCTGAGTGGTCATTTGAATGATTTTAATAGTTCTTACTCAACTTGCCTTTTTGAAATATCAGCATAAAATAAGCATAAAACCATCTACTGAAGAAATATGCAAACATATATCAAAATGAATATACCATCTTAAGAATTACTTCTTCTTAAAAACATGCTTGATTGCACTAAATTTTACTGGCTGATTTGTTTTCCCACAAGCAACTCTCTGGGTTCAATGCTTCAGATATACTAACATGTTAATATAAAAAGCAGGAGCATTTTAAATCTGAATTTTAGTTATTTTGTTCAAAAAAATAAACAATTCCATCTAGTTTTCATCTATAAATAAAATTCAGAGCAGTTACATAATTTATCAGTTCATCTCAGAAGGAAAAAATGAATTTTATTACCTATAAAATACTAAACATGGGTATGAAGAGAGATTTGTTTTATAGTTCTATTATTAACCAGTGTTTGATGGTTTTATTTATGATATGATTTATGCATTTATATATACATATTTGTTTGTTATTTAATGTATATGTTTTGTAAATGGATGGTAGAGAAAGTCAAGGATCCTCTGCTTTATACTTACCAGTGTTATAGAAAATCTGTTACAAGTTAACTTCATGGAGCAGCTTCTTTCTTTTCTAACCATATCTCCTTTCATTTAAGAATAAACTTTGTTTGCCCACTAAATAATGTAACTCATTATGGACAATAAATATATATTTTTAAAAAAAGAATAAACTTTGTGTGTATTTTAAGTCTACAACCAATACCCGTGCATCAAATGAGAAAAGATAGACTCAATTAAAATTTAATAAAAGACTTTTAATCATCAATGTAATTAAAGGTGCCCTGGTTTGATGATATTTACTATGTTTTCAGCTTACATCAACAGAGGGATTCACAGATAGGAAATCAACTCCAATGTTCTCTGGGTCTCCTGATTCTAGGAGCTAGGGGAATTTTGCCATAACTTTGTGTCATTGAAAACTAGCAGATTCTGATAGTTCATACAAATCCAAAGATATGATCTTTTAATGGAAGTAGTCTTATTTTCTGTATTTTAATTTAAAAAATTCTGTCTTTTTTTTCAGTTAAGTATCAAAAAGTATTGAACAAACAAACACTGTGTCCACTATTGGGTACGATGCAAACAACCATGGGAAAACTGCATTTTAGAACAATTTAGTATTTTAGAACCATGGGAAAACTGCATTTTAGAATTTTAGTATTTTATTTAGAATTACTCTATAATATAAAGGGTTGAAGTTCTGGATTTTTTACATTACTTTTTCAAGGACATAAAGACAGTAGTGTCGCCAGAATTCAAATTAGGAGTTAGGTTTTTTTTTGACTTCTAGTCAATAGTTTTATGCATGGTACACATTGCTGCCTTGAAATCAATGGATAGAATTTGCTCTGGAGACAGAAAATCTATCTGGACTATGATATACAGCTTACTGTCAGAAAGAATGAAATAGAGCTCATTCTATGGATCAGTATTCCCATTAGCATACAACATGGATTAACTGTCCAACAAAAAGTTGGTGTTATTCTGTTCTTGGATATAGATGCCAAATGAATTTAAGAAACCTGGGTCCAACTTAAACTTTGCTGAAGCTTTTACAAAATTCTGTCCTGTCCCAGTGTATATTCTCATCAGCAAAATTAAGAGACTTTAATTTGCTCTACATTCAGGCTAATCATACATATTATCTTTCTGGTATGTTTACATTAGCCATTCTGATAAATGTGTCTTGGAATCTCATTAATGTTATAACTTTTGGTTTCCCCAACAAATAATGATACTGAACCTCTCTTCCAATGTTCATTGTTTGTACCTTTATTTTGTGATGTGTCTGTTCAAATACTATGTTGATTTTAAATTAAATATTTGAGTGGGATTTCTTTTCCATTTTAAATATAAGTCAGTCATTATATATATATATGAATTTTCATCCAATGTATGACTCTATTTAAATGTTTATATAAGGAAAGAAATGCTAAATTTTGATTAAATCTCACATTCATTTATGGTTCTCATTTTTGTATATTTCATGTAAGAAATTTCTTACTTTCTCCAGTTCACTTCTAGAAATTTTCTTGTATTGGCTTATATCTTTTAGCCAGACATCCAGCTTAGGATGTTTTCTACATGTGATACATGTAAAGTTCTTTGATTATTTTTGTTGTTCCAATGTTCATGTTTAGTTATTGTAAAACTGTATAATAACCACTGAATTACCTTGGAAGCACTGTTAAAAAAACAATTTACTCTATCAGTTTCATTTTATTGCTACACTGTCAATATCATTCTATATAAATTACAAACTATACAGCAATACCATAACACTTATATGATGCTCATTTTCAAACAAGTTGCTATAAACTCACAGGTTGATTTCCCCTGAGATTCTTATGTTGAAGCCTAATCCTTAATGCACAGCAGTAGGAGTGAAGCGGTTAGGAGACGATTCACTCATAAGGAACCTACTCAGGAATAGGAATTAAATCCTTATATAACAGGCCTGCAGACACTCCTTTACCACCTCATGCATGTGCGAACCCCATCATATGGTGACTTGTTGGCAAGAAGAAAGAAGGCCTCCAAAAGACCCCTTTCAGGATTGGTCTTCCCAGACTTCACAACTGTGATAATATATTTCTGATATATGTATATATAAGCCACTCAGTCTATGCCATTGTGTTTAATCAGCCTAAATGGACTAATGTATGTTTTGAAATCATGTAAGGCAAGTGTCCCAAATTTAATTTTCAAATCTATTTTAGCTATTTTACGGTCTTTCATACTTTCACATAAATTCAAAATAAGTTTCCAAATGTATTCAAAAATTTGTTGGATTGTAATAATTTTTAGAATCTCTCAAGGTCCCATGTCAACTTTAATGTATTATTTTAATTAACATTAATTTTTTCTCATTTTTATTTATATATTTGTTATCCATAATTACATACATTATCTTTAAAATTTTTCATTTTATGTGTGTGCCATGTGCGTGTGCACAAGCACATACATGTGGAGGCCAGAGGACAGCCTTGGGTGGCATACTTAGTAATGCTTTCTACCGCTTTTGGGGACACAGTCTGTTATTGGCTAAGAGGTCATCATTAGGCTATCCCTGGCCAGCAAGCTTTAAGGAGCCACCTCTTTCTGTCTTCCTAGACTTGGGATTACAAGCACAAACTACTATGCCAGCATTTGTGTATGCTCTTAGGAGGGAACTCAGGGCCTTATGTTTTGAGGCAAGCCTTTATGACTGAGCTATTTTCCTAGTCCTAACTTGTCACTAACTTGTTTTGCAAGATCGACATAAATCACACAAGACACCACAGTCTTATTAGCCATATTTTTCTATAAAAACACAATTATGAATGTCAAAGTGTGATACATTTTAATGTGAATGTTACTAAAAGGTAAAATTAACAACACATGTAAGAGACAATTTAAAGAAATTAACACAGTAATTTAACTATCATCAAATTCACATTAAAGTTTTTCCTATGATAAACTAGAACTTTTGATTTTTTTCTGTTTTTTTTTTAATGGGGAGAGCATGCATGCAGTCCCCCACTACCACAAATAATGCCTTCGAGTTTCCTCGAAGTTTTCTGAGTTTTCTGAAGATTTCTGTGGAAATCTCAGGGGTCAGCACATACGGAGTGAAATGGATAAGCCTCACTGGTAAATTAAACCTTCGTTATCATGGTATCTCCATTGCCAGGTGTGTTTATAAACCAATTATATTCTAATATTATAAAACCAGAATGTGTGGCGTCCTGGGAGGCGTCAGCGGCTGCAGAGGGCAGCAGTGATGGCCGGGGGTGTCCTGGACGCCCAAGGTGCTGGTGGAGCATCACCGCTGGCCGAGCACCTGCTGAAGCCGCTGCCCTCCCACAAGCAGTGAGACCCTTCCTGGAGGCCATGTCCCACTTACCACCCTTCTTCGATTGCTTTGGGTCCCCAGTGCTCACACCCATCCAGACAGATAGAAGTGGCAACATCACGAAAATCAAAGCCCTGGAGGACACCAACCCAGGTAAGCTCAGGACCCTGCCGAAAGAACGTTCTCCAGGCGGAGAGCGCTGCTGTGGTTGAGAAGGGGTCTGCGCTTCATCCAGGTGTCTCTGCAGAGCATCTGTGACGGGGAGCAGGAGGAGAACCACCCCAACCTCACCTGCGTTCACCAAGGCCCAGAGATGGCCCTGGAGAAATACCACGGCTGGATCGTGCAGAAGCCCCGACTTCCTGAAAGCACTCTCCAAGGGCCCCAGTGTGCCCGAGGAGGAGTGTCTTCTTGGCCAACTATACCACCATCATTGACTGTTCCCATCAAGTGCAAATCTTCCACAAGTAAGCACATCGGTGTGAGTTCATGAGTTCAATGGTCTCACTATCAATTGTCATTAGCTCATTGGGAAGGGGAGCTCTATGGAGGGGGGGTGATATCTAAAGAACTTTCCCTATGTGCAACAGCATATTGACTCTTCCCATCAAGTGCAAGTCTTCCACAAGTAAGCACATCGGTGTGAGTTCATGAGTTCAATGGTCTCACTATCAATTGTCATTAGCTCATTGGGAAGGAGAGCTCTATGGAGGGGGGGGTGATATCTAAAGAACTTTCCCTATGTGCAACAGCATATTGACTGTTCCCATCAAGTGAAAGTCTTCCACAAGTAAGCACATCGGTGTGAGTTCATGAGTTCTGTGGTCTTGTCATGTCTGGATGCCAGAGTTCCTCAGCACTCCTCCCATCATCCAGCTCTCACAATCGTTCAGCTCCATTTTCTGTGATGTTCCCTGAGCCCTGGAGGGTATGCGGTATGCAAACATCTCCTTTAGGGCCAAGCCTTCATCTGTCACTTATTGTCAGCACTTGACCAGTTAGGATTCTTTGCATGACCTCTCCAACTGTCAAATAATTAATAATGAATATTAACTTTAAAATTTAATTATTAAAAATAAAACCTTTCTGAACAAGGTTAAGTGCAAAATGGATCTGTGGACTTAAAGATAAATACTTAGAAGGCAGTTTGATAACACATGATTGACAACACAATAGTAGGTTCTTTCCTAGGGCCTGCATTCTCACCAGCCATGGGGCTTTTGACCTTCTTTTCAGTATTAGGTTTATATTCTCTCCATGGAACAGGCCTCAAATCCAATCATATAGCTCTGGGTTACCCCAGTAACAGTCAGGCCACTATTGTACCAAGGGTCCATCCTGCCTGGAGGCTCAGTATTGTAGAGTACAGGATTTAATCCTGTGTAATATTCTTGATAAATTTTCTCTGCCAACAACCTACATAACAACTTTGGCACTATGAAAGTTAGCAAGCTTCTGCCTCAGCTCTAACTTGATTCCTCTGTCCTGCACCCAAAGGGTATGGTGTCTTTATGAAGATATTCTTATCTTTCAGTTCTACTGAAGAGTCAAGAGGCATGGTAATAACCTATATTATTTTGGGGACCTCTGAAGACTTATTGGTAGCTTTTTTTTTAATACCACATGGCTACAAGGTGTACCATTTATACATCTGTATAGAGTACCACCATTCATTTATTATTATTAGTGGTGGTGGTGGTAATAGTAGGAGTAGTTTCTCTTTATACATTTTTATTAAGTTTATTAAATAGTAAGCTTTCTTACAGCTTTTTCATATCACCTAAGTTTTGGTTAACCTTCCCTCTACCCTCTCTACTCATCCATACTTAGCTTAATCTTTTCTGATCCCAGTTCATCCCCAACCAGTGCTTTTAAAGACAGTTGCTTTACAAGAATTTCATTAACTTTATGTTTGATCATTAAAGTTGTTTCTATGTAAAACTGAAGTTAAATTCCTAACGCATCTTTTAGATAAATTTATGGTGAAAAATAAAATATCATCCATGTATAGACATTGGATGAATATGTATTTCAAATTAATTAATGATACTATAAAAGACAGAAAAACTTATTTTAATATACAGAGATAGATAGAGAGAGATCAGCCATACTAAAATTATACAAAATGGGAGATGTATGACTAAAAGCAAGGATGAGTCATTAATTACCAATTGCCACTTACTTCCAATCAACTATTCTGTTTATTGCTCCCCTTATTTGGATAATGATTTCCTGTATAAAAATCACACCACAATTGTTGCCAAAGGTCATCAGCAGAAGCTCTGTGACTGCACAAGGGGCCTCACTGGGTAGCCTTATCAATGCAGGTTAGGAAATTTCTCATGACTGTATCTTGCACTGCAACATTCTTAAAGATAACAATCCATTATCACTTCTTTTCTGTCACCTGAAAAAAATCATTCTGCAGAATTTGATTGCCTTCTGGGGTGAGACAATACTGCTGTGAAAGCAATGAAACACATCCTTTCTAAAGAAAGAAAAACTATCAGAAGACAAGCTCTATACATACCCAAGCCAAGTTTTTTGCTTTGTTCCTCACTGCTAAGGAACTTACTTAAATACTTAAATAATAACTTTGATTCTCCTACATTTGGATACAATAGTACAATCAAAATTCATTCAATAATGATTTCAATAAAATTTATTCTAAAAGATGCAATATGCCCTGTTTATATCATTAAAGTCTTTGTGTATCCATCTATGTAGATGTTTGTATATTTCACCTTTCAGTATCTGAGGTGTTGGTTTTAGGAACCATAAAAGATATCAAAATCCATGAATTCTCGAGTCACTCATAAAAAAGGGAATGATATTTGGATGTAATCAACTTGAAATCATCTCTAGATTATTTGTAATTAATATAATGTTCATATTGTTCAATAATTACCATACCATATTGCTTAGGAAATAATGCATAGAAAAACCTAAACTGTATATGTTCAGTACAGATGAGCTTATTTCTTATCTGTAATTGGTTTAATCTGTAGATGAAGAGCATTCAGATATATAGTTTTATATATGTGTGTATAGTAATATACACAGACAATACTGAAATTTTTGTTGCTATGTCTAAATCCACTGACTATAAGCTAACCTAAGACTAAGACAGATGAATTTTATTCAATTATTCAAGATGAAGATGTTTTAGAAGCAGAAAATTTGTGAGTTTTCTTTTTTGATTGCTCCCATTTACTCCAATCGAGGATATTAGAATCTGCTCTGCTATAAGCCACTCAATGGAACTAAATTGAGAAAAAGATTTGCTTTCCTATTTCACAAATTCTTTCAGGCATGACTAGATTTCTTTCAGTTCTTCTAGAGCAAGATTTTTAAATGATATTGGATTTTCAAAAGTATATTACTTTTTCCAGTACAAAGCTATATACAGAGCATTAATTTAAAACTCAATCAGCATATTTTTTCTTTCTGTTCATCTTATAAAGCTGGTAATTATGGAAGAATTATGAGAGAAAAAATATGCACGTATTTTCATTTTCATTACTTTGTAATAAAGACAAAACTAAATCTAAAGGTAGGATAAGTTTCTTATAATTTTAGTGATAATTTTGAAGACTAAAGCAAGAGCTTTTTGTCTGCCACCACCTATGGGATTTCTTATTTAATCCTATAACTTTCCTTCATCCCAGACAGGATATGGGAACCAATACTGGTTGATAGGCTGTGAATAAAGGTTAAAAATTGTCACTTATAGAATGAAGGAAATAATATCCAGTGTATGACTTTCTAACTTCTCATCTTCTTTTTAACTGAAACCAGTGAGGTCATGTGTCAAAGCTGAAATATGCTGGAGTTTCTGACTCTCGGCACTATAAAGATCACTGAGGGGCTGCATGGAAGAGGGATCCCCCAACAATCACACTGCATACAACCTGTGAGTAAGAAACAGAAAGATTATGATGTTGCTACTACATAATACAGGCTATTCAAATCAATTTAGAAGATTTGATACACACATAAAACTTATCAACAAGCAAATACCGTTAAAAATGGGAAAACAGAATTGCAAAAACTACCTTATTCTTAGCAAAATGAGAACTGGTGAAGAAACCGATGATGTGAATTATCCTAGAACTAAAATGATACAATTTTGGAGCCTTGCCTATGAATGAAGTTTTCTCCATGTGACTGGCTCTACTGTTCCAGAGCAGTTGTTATGGGCTGTCTATGTGGAACAGACTGAAGAAACATGGTTTCAAACTGAGGAGTAATTTGATACCAGCATAAAGTGTGTTATAGTCAAAGTAGCCAGTACTAACATTTAAACAAATGCTTGATTATCATGTAATAATTAATAGCTATGAATATTTATGAAGTCCAATGCGATGCTTCAACATATGTATGCAATATGTACAAATTTAAGCAGTATAATTAATCTAAGCTATGATTTCATTGACCATACATGTATCATGGACATGCACATTTAGAAAACAAGACTAGAAAAGCATATGGTATATATTTACAAAGACAAGCACGAATACTTATTGAATACGCATGTTAACAATTAAGAAAATTATATTTCTTCAACTCTGTTGCCATGTATCTTTTGTGTTCTTACATTTAATATTCAAATTTTATGTGCAATGACATCTGGCCCCTTTCTCATTTATTAAATATGCATTTGTGGTCTCAGATCTCTTGATATGAAAACAATCATCCTTTGCATTAAGAATAAATTTCTCGGTAATTTCAGAAGTAATTATCTACATATTTGCAAGTTCAAGGAGCAGCTTTTGCCAATTTCTATGCAGGAGGTAGTACCTATGACTTTTATTCATTTCATAGTTCCACATTTTATTATATTTCCTAGAAGTAAAAATAAGACCAACCGACAGCAATAACTCACAGGTGGAATGAGACATTCATAATTTCCCATTCAACTAATTTATATATTAAATTCGATTATTTCTTACAATCTATGTTGATACTTAATTTAAACCTGTGAATTAATTAACCCTAACTGTAAGCCAAAATGAAATAAACCCTTTCCTTAGATAAAAAAGATAGTTCTAGATCCTGTTGACAACCAGTATTAGTCACCATACATATAATCAAAATTAATGCAATAGTGCATTCCTTCAGTGGTACACAGCATTCTCACAAAGATTTTTGCCTGATCTTACTATTTATGCTAAGGTTGAAATGACTATACTTGATCTTTCACCCTTCTTAGATCTAGTATTTGGTGGTATAATCTTTTCTAAGCCAGTTTAACAGGTATATAGCAGTGTCTCACAAAGATATTTCCTGAGCTACTAATAATATTGATTTTAACTTATGTTAAGACAATTGGTAAATTTTCTTGTGCAAATCTTTTTATTTTCTGCCTTTTTTTCTTTGTAGACTTTTTTCTTATTAAGTTTAGGTGTTAGAAATACTCACACTGTATCAGTCCTTTGCCAGGTATATATTTTATAAATGGCATATTCCAGCTTGTGTCTTATTTTTCCATTTCATTTACTTATATTCAAAGAGAAGTTTTCTTTTTAAAAAATTTTATTTATTTTCAAGCATTCAAAGAGAGAGAGAGACAGAGAGAGAGAGAGAGAGGTTGTACATTTGGCTTTATGTGGGTACTGGGGAATCAAACCCAGGTTATTAGGTTTTGCAGGCAAGTACCTTAACTGCTGAGCCATCTCTCCAGCCTGATAAGTTTTCTTTAAAGAAAATGAAAGGCACCAATAACTTGGAAAGGGAGATGCAGGCCTGAACAATTATTCTTGAGGTTAGACTTCCTCCCATTCTGTTCGTGGCCCCTTATTCCCACACTGAGCTGTTGATCAAAGAGACCCACGAGGTCCCCAAACTGTGACAGACTTCTGTCAAAGCTCTGGGATCCTATCCCAGGCCTAAGGGAAGACCCTATTGCTGAAGAAATCACAGAGTGTCATCAAAGAACACCAAGAGATCCTGCTAGATCTAGAATGGTAACCAGCTCCCAGATGGTAGCATGTGTAGCAATGGAAGGTGTTGTATGAGCTTCCAGGGGAAATTGGTCAAAGATTTTTAGAGAAAGCAGAGATATACAATAAAGACAGCTGTCACAAGAAGGCTGAACACACAGCTATATGGAAGAGACCGCCATGTCAAGAAATGCTCTTCTGTGCAATAGTGGCACTAAACTGAGGAGGGTAATCAACAGCTTAATGAATGGCTAAGAGATCTGCTTAGTGACAAGGAACCCTTAACTGGAACTGTGATCCATGGCATAATCCTATGGGGACGAAGAACTCATACTCCTAGTGGAAATTCCCACTACCAGAAAGCTACAGAGAGGCTACAACCATTAGGAGGAGCTAACCAAAATAGCAATCTTATCTCATTTAACCTATATTGACCTCACTCTTGGATGGAAATTCTGTTTCTATTTTTCAGAAGGCATTGAGAGAGCTGGGGACAACTAAATTCCACCAAAAAGACATTGGATGATTGCTGACATTCTGGAAGGAGACAAACCACACCTATCCTTCACACCAGGGCACAAATGAAACCTACGAGAAAGTGATGAGACAAACAGGAGACCAGTCACCACAAGATTTGCTCATACAATGTATATACTTACTCATAATAAAGATATTTTTAAAAAAAGAAAATGAAAGGCAATGCATGCAATGTCTTTTTGCCAGAAAAAATGGATTTTTTTCCAAGTAGAATTGCATGAAGCATTTAGTGAGAATTTCTTAGACTTTCTTACTGGGGGAGTCAAAATTCATCAGTGTGTTAAGTGACAGTGAGTGGAGTGTTCCACACTAAATGAGACATCTCTATCATACCCTAAAAGGCTCAGTCTGCGACCAAAGCCAAAGTAGCAGAAAGAGTTTGAGGAACTAAAGAATAGGTAAGTGTTTGTTGGCAGGCTGTCTTCCAAACACAAAGTGGCATTTTTTTCTGACTTCACAGCAGCTGTCCTTACCTGCATAAAACCTGCATAATATTGAGCTCGTCCACATTGTCATGGATGATGGGAGAGGCCAAAATAAAAAAAAAATACATCAAAGTAGAAAAAAATCAAATAGAAAATAGCTGGAGAGTTGAGGTGGTTCTGAGGAGTATGGATGTGGGGGGAAGAAAAAGAGGGTGGTGGGTGGGATTATGTAAATTTTTAAATAAAGTTATTTTTAGTATAATACAGAAGTTCTTAGTCTTTATTACATAATAAAATTTGTCTTGGTATAACAAAATGTGCTATGAAATATTATAAATAATTAGGAAAGTACATAAGGTCAATTTAGAACTATTTCCTAATGTCTAAAAATATGCAGCAAATAAGTGCTCAGGGATACACTAATCATATTGACTATAATTTTTTCTAATAATATAGAACAAAACAGGACTGAGAAGGTGGTTCAACAGATAAAGGCACTACTTGCAAGTCTGTTGTCATGGGTTCAATACCCCAGTAGCCATGTAAAGCCAAATGTACAAAGTGGCACATGCATCTGGAATTCATTTTCAGTGGAAAGAAGCTCTGGCATATTCATTCTCCCATTTTCATTCTCTCTCTTTTTCTCTGCTTGCAACAGAAGTTTTGTTAAGAAGTAATGAAAGAAGAAATAATTATAATCAGCTACATTCCAGTTTATATTTTGAAATTTTTGAAGAATTTTCTTTTTTAAATAGTTTTATTTGAGAGAGAAAAAAGAGACAGTGCAGTGTTTTTAATATAAATCCTAACAATTTGTTAATTGGTTTACCTATACATACATAATATAGTCTTCAGTCATGGTCTGGTATTTATTGTTTTTGAAGTAATTACAAAGAATATTAAGGAAAGCAACAATTGTTTTTGTTAAAAAATTCAGCAAAGGAGAAATCCCATAAAAATTATATTTAAAAAGTTTAAGGAAATAAATGTTTATATGAATTAAATTTGTTGTGTTATTTGTTGGTAGTTTATTGTCTTTATTTTTTAAAGGAAGAATGTTGATTATAGGTTTAGAACTTTGATACTCCAGAATAGATATAAATTTGGGTGTTAATAGAAGATGTACTGGGGTCTGGCATTAAATTACCGAACCTCCAAAAGATAATATAATTGTGCCTATCAAAACAATCATTTTAAAAATTTTTGAATTGTGGAAGTATTTAAGAAAAAAATCCAGATATAGAAGATGAATCAATACCACAGATACAAGCAGAACTGCCCAGGTTGACATAGAAGCATTTTCCTCTCTGTCTCCCTTGCATTCCCTGGTGACACTCAAGGGACTGCTAAGAATCTAGGTGCTGAAACCTCTGCTCTTCACTGTGTTCATTCCCAGGATACAGTCCACAACAAGATGATGCTAAGACTCTGTGGAAAGTGGAATGGCTGCCTTTAAAAATGCCAGCATCCTAATCTTTGGAACCTTTATGAATAACAAGGCAAAGAGATTTAGGAGTGTGTTAAAGATCTGGAGATACAGTGTTTTGAATTATCCCAGCGGCCAGATGAAATCTCCATCACCCTATTAAGTGAGAAAATAGCAGAGGTTGGAATCAGATTTTTGCTCCTTAAAATGTAACAATCTGTTTTCTATTTCCTTTCTTTGTGTACATTTAGGGCTCTCTAAACAGAAGGGAGCCTTTTCTCCTCACACTTCTGGAGAATAAACAACTCTTCAAAACCTTTTCCCCAGGAACCCTGTCTGGGCCACCACAGCATTCATAGCTTGTGCTTCGCCCTCCCCCAAAGGCTGGGCGCCCTTTCAGGGGCTGCTGCTAATCTTTCCCAATGTTGTTTTATACTCAGTAAGCAACAGTAGTTAAAAATGTACCCCCTTGCCTCATGAAAAGAATAAGCACATTCATACTTTTCTATGTACCATAATTCTCTCCTGATTTCTTCTTCTATAGTTAAGGAGTAGTAAGGGGATGTGTTGATTTCTATAGTAAATAGGAGAAGACAGAGGTAGGTAGTCTACCAGAAGTGTTGCTGAGAATGGAAACTCAGCATATGAAGAGCAGTTACTTCTCAGCTCCCTCAGAGATCAGGACAGACATAACTAAATGACTTGGACATTTGTTTCTTCTCATACTTTGGAAAATTGACCATAATGACATGACAGGGTTATCTGCTACCAAAGCATGGATATTATGAAGCATCCCAAGAGATAAATGGACAGATATGTTGGTCAGAAGAAAACTGCTTCTTGTGCTAACCATCCTGCCCTCCTTCCCTACTGCTTCAAAATTGAATACTTTTTCAGGCCAATAATTCACAAACATGCTACTTTGTGAATGACACTCTAATAAGGATATTTAGTCATCTCTATAGAAATGCACATCATTTTGTGATGAATATAATATATAGTTGTATTCTGTATTCAACACAGAAAGAGATATATGTTGTTATTTTCATTTTCCCAGTGAGTCTCAGAGAGGTAAAATGACTTGAACACATGAAGCTGAAGGCTTAGATTCCAACTCAGATGGCAGACTTTAAAATGCATTCTCTTAGCTAAATCACAATGTGTCAGCTTGTGGGGTGGGGGCTTCTGGGGACACAAGAATGTACGTCTATTCAGCTCACATAAGATATAGGAGACAAAACAAAGTACAATTACACCAAAACCAGTTTTGTTGAACCAATGAGTTTGTAGGCGTTACTTACAGAGCAGGAAGAGGGGTTGCTTACAAGAGTGATGGAGACCCCAAACAGCCACACTGTAAGGAAAGTGAAGGAGAGAATACACCGGACTCAATCTCAATAGACAGAGATTATTCACTGGCACAGTGAGGAGTAGCATTACAGAGAGAGAGAGAGAGAGAGAGAGAGAGAGAGAGAGAGAGAGAGAGAGAGAGAGAGAGAGAGAGAGAGAGAGAGACTAGGAGCATGTTAGGTCCTTTAGCCATTACAAATGAACTCCAGGTCTCCAGGTGCATGCACCACTTTTTGCATCTGGCTTACATGGTGTGATGGTTATAGTTAATACTAGTGGTCAAATATCTTAATGACAGTAAAAATTTCCCTAAACTAGCATTTGAACAAAGTGTTTCTTCAACTAAACAGTGAGAAGTAGTTTAAAGTGTTTCAGAAAAAAAATAGGGCAAAGGGCACAGAATAAACTAAGCTTAGGTTAGAGAGTAAAATCACCTTGGAATCTTTTATTCATATTGCCTTTTTATAAACCCCCTACAACTCAAAGAGTGACACAAATATTTTGTGTTTTTTTTTTTGTCACTTTATTAGTAAGATTTACCTGATCACCATCTCCCAAATAGGCTGCTTATGTGGACATGCAATCTTTTGGACGATTCTAGATTTTCTTTGTATCAGCCAAATGTTTTCTTTTCCAAAGCTGAGGCCAGCAGCTCTGTGAAGCTGAATTCTAATAGCATTGAGTGCACTGAGCCTATTTTTGGTCAACATCACACATTCAAGGTTGTGACAAAGGCTGGCATAGGCCAATCAGCTGGAAAGGACAGTATTGTGTGCAGCTGGCTCACTGCATGGCTTCTAGCAGAACACCAACCCGAACTGACTGTGTCAAAACAGAATTCTCAAAGCCAGAGCAGTGCAGTCAGCACTTGCTAACAGAGAAACATGTCCAACTAAGCCTGGGCAAGAACTCTGAGACCACTTAGTTGTTGAAGGGGGATTGATAAGTGAATTAGAGAAAGTATTGTTGAATATGTCACAACATCCATTTCTATCATCTTTATGTCAGGCCTGGACATATTTCCTCTTAACATTGTATTTTTTTATTTTATTTTATTTTATTTGTTGTTCATAATGGGTTACATTGTTTAGTGGGCCAACCATGAGTTGTTATTCCCAATTTCCCGTTGCCCCCCTTCCCCATCCCCAGTCAGCTTAAAACAGTTCTTATTTGTTTATTTGTAAGCAGAGAAAAATACAGAGGGAGCGAGGGAGGGAGGGAGAGGGAGAGAAAAAAAGAGAGAGGGAGAGAATGGGCACATACCAGGGCTTCAGCTGCTGAAAATCTCCAGTCTACACTCCCACACCTTCACCAGCATTTTGGTGTTATTTTTTTTTTCCTTGATGAAAGCTATTCAGACAAGGGTTAGACGCATTTCCCTAATAGCTTAAATACACTGAATTTTTTCTTAAGTATTTAATGGCCCTTTGTGTTTCTTCTTTTGAGAACTCTGCTTATTTCTTTAGCCCACTTTTGTTGTTTTTATTGTTGTTTTCGAGGTAGGGTCTTGCTCTATCCCAGGCTGATCTGGAATTCACTATGTAGTCTTAGGGTGTCCCCAAACTCACTGTGGTCCTCCTACCTCTTCTTCTGGAAGGAGACACCATGCCAAGCTTCTTTAGCTCACTTGTTCACTGACCTAATTGTCTCGGTGTTGCTTAGTTTTTTGAGTCACACTGTTGGACCTGCCTTAATCCATGACTTGGTGCTCCTCTCTAGCCACTTTCAATACACTGTCCTTGTTCTGTATAAGTGGTTTAATTGTGATATGATGAGAGTGAATTCCTTTCTCTTTGATGTTCTGAATGCCTCCTGTATCTGGACTGATATATCCCTTTCCCTAACTGAGAATATTTTTCTACTATGATTTCACGGCAAATAATTTTATGTTTTAAAATGTAACTTTTCACCTTTTTTGCCCATATTTCTTAAATTTGATTGTTTCCTATTATCCCAAATTTAATGAATGTCTTGTTCATACCTTCTTACTAATTTATCTCTGTCCATGTCGGATTGTTCCCACTCTTCCCCCTTGTCTTCTAGATCAGATATCCGGTCTTCTCTTTATTCATTTATTGGTGTTATAGTCAACTTCTTGCTGCTGTCACAAAAAAACTCAAACAGAGGCAGCTTGTAGAGGAATGGGTTTATTTTGTCCTACAGATTCGAGGGGAATCTCATTGATGGCAGGGTAAACAATGGCATGAGCAGAGGGTAGACATCACCTCCACCACAGCACCGCAAACAGTAGAAGGAAGGACTGACAGAACCTGGCAAGGAAAATCTGGCTCTAACCCCCAAAAGCCCACCTCCAACAATACACCTACACGGTTGTAATTCCAAAACTTCCTTCAGCTTGGTTTCATTCATTAAGAACACATGTTTGTGCAGGACTCTTGGATCCAACCTTCACAACTGATAAGGCTCTCCTCAAAACATTATACTTGGGTATTGTATTTTTTGTTTCCAGTATTTCACATTTTCTTCAGAATTTTTCTCTATATTGAATTCCCTTTCACATCTTTTTATCTCCTTTTTCATTTTCATTTATAGCATTGTTTTTAAGTTCCCATAGTTTTAATTCGGGAGTTCAACCCATCCTTTATCTCTAGGGAAAGATGCCCACTCAGGGAATTTTGAAAAGACATTTTCCTTAGGGAACTCTGTGTATTCCAGAACCTTCTGCCTCACCTTTCATCTCCAAGGAGCTCTCACATCTCAGAGCCTTCAGCCTGCACTTTCATTCTTGGAGTCTTGGGGATCTGGCTTCATCCAAGAGCTTTTGGCCCATTTTAATTCTGGGGAGCTAGGTGCACCCAAAGCCTTTCCCCTCCCCCTATCTTTGAGATGCTAGTGTGTTCGGCCTGCTCATTATGTCTGATGAACTGGGCACAGCCAAGAGCCTTTGTGCTCTTCAAGGAGCAGGTGAAAAGTGAACTTGGAAAGTGTTAGGATTTAAGTTTTGTGTACTAAACACTAACAGTACAAGGAAGCAACCTTGTAACCTCACATCAACTTAGTCTCTCTTGATCAGTACAAGCCTTCACTCTAAAAGAATAAGGATGAATAAACAAATAAATCAATAAAGAAAGCAAAGTTTAAAGATAATAAATTCCAACAATAATCTAGCTCCAGATTTGTAAGTCACCATGGAAGAACAAAACCAACATGAAGAAAATCCATCAACATAATCCAACCAAAAATAATAAGCTATTTCTCCCACAAAGGGATCATCAGATATTAGTTATGAACACTTCATTAGTCTACTAAAACATTTGCATTCACCACAAAATAAATGGCATGTGTATATAGATTATTAGCTCACAGAGCGGCTTCACAAATGTTGCCATATGCATTTTTCTGACAACCCATGAATTTTCATTTCAAGGTTGATCTGAAGAAAGTGAGAATGAAAATCTTCTCCGTACCCATGTTATCTACCTGGGAGAAACAGGAAGGGTCACTCCCCGCTGTGTGTGTGGTGTTGCTTCTCTAGGTATTATCCCTTTGCTTTCTTCCTCTTCTCACACACACCTATCCCAAATACAGTTTGATCCCCAGCTGATGGCAATTTTGGACCTGGAACCTTGTTTGAGGTGCATTGTGGGGGGTGGGTTTATGGGGGTTATAGCTGGCTCCCCTTGCCAGTTTTTGTCACATCTTCCTGCCCTTTTGGGGTAGCTTCTGGGTCTATTTTCTTGGTCATTTATTTTGCTTTCTGTATATGGTCAGTCTCTTTGGCTTAAAAACATGCCTACATGTACCTTTTCTGAGACTTCTCATTTTTAGCTTGCTTTCCAGTGACTCTTTCCTTAACTCCCAAATTCTCCCTCAGCCCTCAGTGGGCCTAAGTCTGAACACTGAGGTTTTGCTGATAATAATACTTTATATTTTACATAAGGGCTCTCTTGGGTAATGATTAACTGTCACCAAAGCCTTGCCTAATTCTTCATTCACACATGCAGTGACAAAAATAAAGTGTAAATTTCTCAATACACATTACTTGCTTCAGTATGTAAAACAGAAAGGATATACGGGCAAAAGTATGTAAGTGAACATAAGCAGTAACAGTCCAACTCCTGCAGTTATACCCACACAGGAAACTTGAATTTCCATTTAGTATGCTAGCCTTCTGAGGAATGTTGTAAGTGTTTAAAGATTTGTGAATAGCAAAAGGAAGAAATTGCCCCAGAGAGAATTCCTTTACCAGTACTTAAGAGCTCTGCATTTAATATTGTAAAGAATATCTTTAGTAGTCTCCAGAGGGCTCTGAATCCTAAAAATAATGTTCATTGAATCAGGCAGCATTTGGATATAGTTTTTAAAATTTATGTATAACACACACACACATATATATATATATGATGCATGTTGATGCATGTGTATGTCACTGGTTATTGTATAATAACATAATATTGATTACATTTCATCAGAAAATGATAAAGAATGAAACAAAATATTTTGGATGCCATTTCTTGGCAGTATTCATAAAGCCATGCATGGAAGCTTAGCTAAATGCATATTCTTTGCATCTTAATAAAATTCAATCTCAACACAACCATATCATACCTTTTGTACACAAGCATGAAAATATCCACAGTAAAGGGAATGGGATCTTCTTAACTTTCTTGGGCTGTGGTTGTATATGGTTTTGTATATATGGGGTCACAATTTATTCCAAGTTGAAAATCTCCATCTTGGAGAAAGGCTCATTAAGCTATCCCAAATTGATACACAGGCTGTTAAGGCCCAGAAAGTAAACAAAGATCAGGATATAAACATCTCACAAGTCCAAGGAAGCTCCGGAAAATTTTGTCTCACAAGGCTCCTCCCCAAGGTTATATAATGAGTAAGAACTACTGAGGAGAAGAGACTCTCCCACCAGCCCAACAGCCTGGGAGTCCTGCAATGAGCTCCAGAGATGCAGCTCTTATTGGTCATCAGCTATCTGACATGAGTGAGGTGAGCTTTTCAGTGCTGCTGCTGCTTCTGCTGGCTCATTCATGCTCCTGAAATAACCCTCCAACCATTCTCCTGGAAGTAACTCCAATGCTCATGGGTTCGTGAAGCCTGACTTGGGTGTAATGATTTCCTTGGTTTCTGTTGATATTTGTTAATGTCTCATCAGGAAAAGCTAACAACCACTGGGAAGATGGTTTAGTGGATAGAGTCTTGAAGACCTGAATTTGCATCTCCAGTTCCCACATAAAAATGGCCCACACCTGGGATTCCAGAGCTGAGGAGGAGGAGAATGAAGGGTTACTGGCTCTCTCTAGTGTAGCAGAGAATAGCAAGCTCTAGATTCAGAGAGAAACTGTCTAAAAAAGCAAAATGGAAACTGAGGATGACTCCTCACTGTCTTTCTCTCCCCTCCATATGCACAGGAATACATGTGCACAACTACACATATGCAAACATGCTTCCAGCACATTCACGTACTCATGCCAAAGACTATTGACTTTCCTACACACAATACAATCAAAAGATCTTAATGTCAACAAGTGGTTGCAATTTCAATCAAGAATTTGTAAAGACATGTTTTGGCTTCATAATTTGCCATGCTTATGGCTAATATTGCTTTATAGTGTAAGATCATGTGTGCATTTTACCCTTTGGTCCTCTCTTCCTAAGTCTTGTCTCACCTTTCTCCTTCCTGTCATCTCATGAGCTCAGTGTTTCAATCCTACATTTGCTCTACCTCTTCTCTCCACATTTCCCATATCCCTATTTTCTCTGCCATGCCTTCCTTATCCATCCTTTCCCCTCCTCATGTAGTCATTTTTCACACGTTCACCTCTCCATCTCATTCTCTACTTCCTGAAGTGTGGCTCTCAAATCTGTCTTTACAAACTGTAACATTACCAGTTTGTGCAGAGGGACTTCAGATCCTAATCACTGGTAATGTACACTGAAGTCAAGCTAGTCCCATGACAGAAGATGAGCATTTCTTCAGTTGTTAAAAACAAGACATGCGGTATGGAGAGGTGGATCAGTGGTTAATAAACTTGCCTGCAAAGCACAAGGACCCGGGTTTGATTCCTCAGTACCCAAATAAAGCCACATGCACAAAGTGGCTCCTACATCTAGAATTCATGTGCAGCGGCTGGAGGCCCTGGCATGCCCATTACCTCAGTCTCTCTCCTCTCTCTACAAATAAATAAATAAAACATTTTAAAAAGTAAAATATAATAGGATATGTGAAGCAGAACTGTCTGAGTTACCTGGGACTTCACTGAATAAAGCTTCATATTTTCTACAGGACAGCCAATAATTCATTGTTTTAGCAAAGAGTGTTTTGTTCTGCTTTGAACTTCAAACCTTAATGGTGGTATCTCCAACAGTAACAACAGGTTTTTCAGAACTGTGTCATGGTAGATGGGACTGTTTGTCTTTGCTAATGGTTTGCAGATAAGAGCTATCAATTTCCCCTTATTCAAAGAGAAATAACAGAAAGACATACATTTTCTTGTAATGTATGGCCTGTGTTTCCTGGTTATGAAAATATTTTGATTTTTTCAATCTGCTTTATAAATTTTTAGCTTAAAAGTTTTCAAATATGACATTTAATTTTAGGAAATGTGTAGTCTGTATGGCTATGTTATGAAATAACTGAGTGAGTTATTTCACTCAGCAATTGAATTAACATGTTAATCATGAAACCCAAAATACTATATTTAAAAATGGCCTTTCTTTTTTATCTCCTTATTATGAATAAGTATATACATTGTATGAGCAAATCTTGTGTATGTGTTCCCCCTTTTCCCTCCTCTCTCTCTTACCCACTGACAGTCCTGCTGTTTAGTAGTTGGAGTTTGCTTTTGGAGGTGCTGATGTTCTCTCTCTCTCTCTCTCTCTCTCTCTCTCTCTCTCTCTCTCTCTCTCTCTCTCTGCTTGGATTTGTGAAAGGAGGCCAAACTTTCATTATTGAACTTCCCCTGGATCTTTCACTTTAATAAATATTTTCCTCCCAAAACTGTTCCTGGTTTGGAGATTCATCCCAGCAGCATGTGGCTGACTACAAGTGCCTTAACCAATGCAAGATCACAGATATTTTTTTTTAGTTTTAATTCTAGAAGGATCCCTGTGCTTAGGGAATTATTAATTGCATATTATAGGTATGAAACTTTCCAGTATATCTAAGAGTTTTTTAGGTATGCAAAATTTTTTAAAAACTTTAACTCTTCAAAAAATTGTTCTTATGTAAGTCTACATTTGATTTGGACATAAGTTTATAGCATGATATTTCAATGATTTTTTTCTCACATCTGTAACTGTTGGAGGTTGTACAAGAAATTGTCTTCATGGTTTACATATAATTCAAAATGTCTGGTTATGCATATTCAAAGTACATCTTCAATTATAAAAATAACTTTGAAATTAATCAAATTCTTTTGAAATTGCATATGAATATAGTTCTCTTTTCTAACAAGTATGACAGTTTTTAAATTTAATTTGCATTTCTTTGCAATATTTAGCAATCTCAAAAAACAGTCTAAACTCTGAAGAATCCTAATAACTCTAATTTCTTTCAATGCACATATGTATAATTTTAGTATTTATTCACTCATTACTTTTAATTTACTCCCTTAAATCCAGTGGGTGTATTAGATTTCAGGCCAAAAAGTTACATGTGCTCTGATGATACAAGAAAGACCCTGAAAATGGTGGGCAAGCCCTTTCTTTCTGTGGGAACTGGTTTTGCCTCATGCATAGGTCCTCTTTTTTGCCCAGGGATGAGACCCCCATTGAATGCTGTATTCCCCATACCCACAGTCACTTACCAATACACAGCTCTCCTAATCCCAGAATAGCAACAAAAAAACCCAGAAAACAAATATTTTGATAGTGAGGGCAAGCAGGGAATGATGAAGGTTTAGAGGGCATGTTGGTTTATGATCTAAAAGTATCTACCCAGGAAGAAGAATTTTAGATACATTTCTTACATGTTCTTAATTTGTTTTTTTTAAATAATAAAATCAACAGGTTCATTTTTTTCAATAGTGATTAATAAACTATTCCACTTAAACTTTGTTATTTTCTAGGTTTGTTGGCCCAAGAAAAGATTTCTGTGATCACAGAGAATTAGCAACAACTATTCCAAACAGATATTAGATTGGCGGCTCTCTGGGTAAATGCATTTTGGGGGTTGTTGGGTTGTTTTCTAATTTCTTTTTTAATACTTTTTATTTCAAATAGAACACAAAATACTATCCACTTCATGGGCTTTTTATGTGGTATGAACTGAACTTGGAAACCTAGGCAGACAAGAAAAATCATTTACACTTAGTTTTTGAAATGGTTTCAAGAGAGATTATATAAATCAGAAAAGAGTAATAAGAACAGAGTTTAAAAGGGTAATCTTTTAACTCCTGAGATGTATGTTTCTAACTCAGTTCACAGAGATGATAAGATTACATTTGTTATTGACCAAGTTTGAAAAGAAAGAAACAAAGGATGCACTAGATCTCTCTCCTAGATCTTTGACTCTTTTCCAAGCCAACTGACAGTCACTGTTGTCAAAAACACTGTTTGTCTCTTCCTATCCTAGTGCAGAGAGTGGTCCTTCCAAAATCCCTGATGAGCTACCCCGTGAAGTGGTAATTTGAATAATTTCATCTTCTGAAATACATTAGAATGTCTCACTTCTTTTCTCATTTGACGACGCACACATTCAGGTCTTCAATGATCCCATGTCTCCTTTTCCATCTCCTCACTTTTATTACTAAATTTTACTTACAGCATTGGTGTTAAACTTGAAAGTCTCATAGACCTCATTTGGCAAAAGACATGGATCAGTTTTGTGTTGCAATTTTTATGTTTTATCTTCAGTCAGAGCTCTTCGTGAGCAAACATAGGAATTCAGTCATCTTTGTGTCATTCACACTGAACTCAGGTTTAAGAACCTAGCTAGGGCTCTATAAACATTTTTTGCAAATCCATTGAGCATTGAGGTCACTAACAGGGGGCTGTTCAGAAAATGCTACAGCATCCTAAATAGACAATTAATATCTGCTGGAATGCTAAAGCACACAAAGGATCAAAGAGACTTTGAAAAATATATACTAATGAAATATTTGAAAATATGTGAAAAATTAACAATAAAATGACAAATATTGCTTAGAAGAAATACTAAACATATATCTAGCTTTACTTTTAATCCTTGAGCCATCAACAGTATTCTAGGTGTGAAGTAGGATTTGCATGACTTTATCGTGTTTTTTTAAGCAAGAGATAAGTTTCTTATTTTTAAAAAAGTAACATTTGGAATGTCAAAGAGTTATATTTTCCTATAATTTCTACTTGAAATACATTTATAGCTATCATATGGAACTACGTTTTGTAGAGCAACATTCTGTGCTGAATGTGAAGTACTTACTAGTATCTAATCTCAACACAGAAATCTTGACTGCAGTGGGTTGACAGGGTCCACCTCGCTCACATGCCTGGGCCAAGGCTAATTTGAAACTATATTAAGGAAAAGAAGGGATCTGGTTGAAACACCCATGATGATGACATCTTTCCACATTTTAACATTCGGCTATGAGAAGCACAGCCTCTCAGAGCAACTATGATACATGGTGTGCTGATAGATATTCCAAGGCCTTCCCAGGAAACTTGATAGAGCAGTTTCTTTTCCTTCACTTTCAAATGAATTTTTTTTTTGCATTAGTACATGTTTTGGATGTTGCTCTGAAACAATGCAGGCATACATCAGACATTTTGGGGGGGTTATAAAAGCCCTTTTATAAAGCCATTTTTCAACAAAACAAAAAGTTTACAAAAGAAAAAAGAAGCAGAAAAAGAATAGCTTGCTTCTTATGTCCCCCAAAGAAGAAGAAAAAAGGGAGGAGACAATTCCACATGCTCAACAATAAGGGTTTCTTTTCCTTAGTTTTAATACAAAATACAAGACATTTTTTCATATAAGCCTTTTCTTTGAATATAAAGTTCATTTAACTAGCAATTTCATTGTCAGAGTTTATTCATTTAGTGTGTTCTGTAGTATGTCTGATGCAGTTTGCTTATTTTTCTGAAATAACTACTATGTGTATGCATATGTTTGATCCAATGTTTTATTGTCCTCGATGGGTGTGCTATGGTGTTAAAGAGAGAAAACAGAGGAATGTGCTTTTATGAAAAACACAGAGTAAATTTTGAGCATGTCCTTATAAATAAATAAACAACCCCAACAACATAGCATTGCTACAGGCTAGAGTAGAGATGCCTGGGCCAGCTGGATTCTAATACAATTCAACAGAAGACCTTGCTGTGTAAGTTTTCCATGTTTCTAGTGTGCAGAATACATTCACCTGATCTTTATCTGGATTTTCCTGATTCAGCATGATGACTTAAAGAGGTTGATTTCCTCTATATTTCTACTCACCTTTGAGTGGCAGAAGTGACACAATATAAAACCTCCCAGGAGCTAAGAAAAAAAGGGCACAAGTGACAACTGATGTATTCAGATGAAAGGGGAAGTCGGCAGCAGGGAAACAGTAGGCAAAGAATCTGTAAGCTCAATTTTAATTTACCACACCATAAACTAGCTTTCAAAGTTTGCAGAGATAAAGTGTTTATGTCAAGAAGATCTTCTTATTGAATTCCAATAATGTTTCTACTTAAGAAAGAAAAATCTCCATATCCCTGGTTTTTCTAGGTAAGCGGACACTGTAATATGTTTTAAGTGAATAATTGGCATTAGTAAGATATTTTCTCCATTTTCATTTTAGAAGAAAGAAGCAATGCATGAGGAACCATCTTCCACTTGTTATTAATATAATTAATTACATGCACATCTTTCTACTTTGCCTGTGTATAAGAAGCTTCCTGACAGACATGAACAAATAGCTGGGAATGATTGTGAAAATATCAGGTTTGTGTTCTCCACAAAGAAAAGGCTTCATTAGGCAGAAAAGAGTTTTGCATGGGAGTTTTTTGTTTTGTTTTGCTTTCTTGCTTTGTAAGTATCACTGCAATAATGTACCTTTTACTATAAAAGGTAGCATCATAACTGATCCCATTGAAAATGGTGTATTTCAGTTGTAGATAGGGAAACCTATAGACTTAGACTGTTAGCTAAAATGCTTTAGATTTCTCTATTTCTTGTGTCCTATGCTTGTTCCTGAATACAATCATGGCAGAATTAGCACTGTGGGAGTTGTTAGCCAAAATCCAAAAGGCTTAGTAGGATAAATCTTGTTTACTGCATGTCTCCCAGGGTGTTTTCCACACAGTCACCCTGCTTTCACCCTGAACTGACTTGATTTGAACTTGGACTATGAGCTGGGCTCATGATGGCTTTGGCTGAATGGAGATCCCTATTGCTCAAGGCATTAAGGTCTCAGAGGTATTTTTCTGGGGTCTTGTGTGTCGCCTGCACACTTTAGAGAAGTACAGTTACGACTACAGGGAAGACTCGGTTGAATGATTTGACTCCTGATATATAAATTCAAGCCTTTTTTTCTTTTTACTCACCTATTATTTTTATTTAAGTACTTTATGTTTGTGGGATTAGGATTTTCTAAACTATCTTCTAGAGAGAAAGCAGTGTTCCTTGCCCAAAGGTAACTCATCTTCATGATATTCCCAGTTCCATTTTCTAGCATCAGCCCTCCCTGGGGGATGCACCTGCATATCCCCTCCCTCATCAGGAGAGCCAGTCAGTGGAATACTTTTATAGAATCTCTCCCATGTACCTGTCTTATTGTGGTGCTGGCTGGACTGATTTGCACATTAAGTTTAGCCTCCTTCCTGACAAATGATAAATTAAACTTTCTAAATTTCAATTGAAGCAGTGTTATTTGAAAGGCCTCCTTTTTTGTGTCTCCACAGAGTGTTCTAGCTGTTACTTTTTCACTCATCTTTCCTACTGCTCTTTTGATTTCTGTACTTTAAGCTATCTAATTGGCAACTAATCAAAATATAGCTTGAATCTTTAATTGACTATTTGGTTCCCTTTATAGAAAAGCTAATTTCTCCAAGCAAACTTGGAGAAAAAAAATTATTTAGGCAACAGATAATGGCAAGGGCTGAAAAAAATGACAGGATGGATTCTTTAGCACCATCCTATCTCTGTGTTTCTCTCTATGATGTCATTCCTGCACAAGTTTCAGAGACGCAATTAATGACTTTTATCTGAGACTGTGTACCATAGTCAGCCAAGATGGGTCGTGGCAGCTGGTCTATCTCTACCTGAAGAGAAATTGGCAGTGTCTCTCTCCGAGTCTGCTGCAAAATCTTTATATATGGCCATCAGAATTTTGCTGGTGTTGGGGCTCATTTTGGTCTTTCTAATTTGGCTGATTGGACTGAAATACTGGATCTTTACAGTTCTTTCCTCACATTCCTCCCTTGTGCACTAAACTCCCACTGTACCTTCCTGATCCTTCAAAAACATAAACAGCTCATTTCTGTGTGCAGAAACTTTTCAGTCTTTCTTCAGGCTTTTATGTTGTATTTTCTTCACAGTTACTAAGAATGAGCTGAAATTCATATTCATTCCTAATTTAGTTGAATTCGTATATTTTTTTCTACCTTCACTATGTATGCATCATGATAATAGGAGCTCTGTTATAAATTTGATGACTGGACTTCCCTGGACTTGCCCACACTGCCTGGCTTAGAGCATGTGTTCAATGAATGCTAGGATAATGTCATGGTTTGATCCATGTGTCCCCAACAAAAAAATGAATGTGTTCTCAGTGATCCATCCTCAGCTGATGGCAGTTCGGGAATTAGAACCTCGCTAGATCTGGGTTGTCAGGGGCGGGCTTATGGGGTTATAAGCAAGCTTCCCCTTGCCAGTATTTAGCACACCTTCCTGCCATTGTTTGCAGTGCTGTGGCGGAGGTGATGTCCACCCCATCGTTTTCCCTGCCAGGATGGAGTCTTCCCTGGAGTCTGTAAGTCTAATAAACCTATTCCTCCACAAGCTGCTTTTGTTTGGGTTCTTTCTGCGCAGCAACTAGAAAGCTGACTGCAACAGATAATGAATAATGATTTATATCTTGCCAGCTGTACCATTTGATAACAATATAGTTTTATACCAGCTCTCTCATTGATAAACAATATACAATTAGGCAAATTATTTAACATTCTTATGCTTAGTTTTAAAGTCATTAATATACTGATAATACCAATACTTACTTTACAATGTTATAAGGTTTAGAGATAATATTCAACTAATATAATTTTCATTCCAGGTAGCACATACTATGTGTTTCATATAATAAAGCATTTTTTATTATCTTTAAGTAAAAGTGGTGTCCTATTTCTGAAACTCTTTGATACCATTTTGAAAGTGCTGGTTCTTGTGTGGATATCATAACTTTGCCGTTTTAGAGAATGGCCAATGTAATCATTTTCAGATAGATCCCTTTGTAGTATGTCATGTAATTTTGTTAAATGAAATCTATGGTTCTTGAGATAAAAGATTCCTTTCTGCTTACTTCCTATGTCTCTCATTTTTCACACCGAGTTTTTATCTTGTATTTGAAAAGAGTGAAAAGAAATTACTCTTCTCCTAGGGTAGGCTGGCAAAGCATCAGTGAGAAGTTACAAATTAGCCCTATTTCTTTCCATAATAACACTAAATTTACACTGTACTCTTGTGGCACTGAATTCAATTTGTATTATTATTTCATTATCTATAAATTTTCTGAAGAGTGGTGCATCGAATGAGGTTATCTTCCAGATTTATGTAAAAGTATTCCAGCAGGAACAGAAGTGGTGGACAGAGCAGTGTGCAAATCATTCTATTGTTTATTTTTACCACAAATTGCCATTTTTGTTCCATGATAATGATAAAGCTCTGCATTTTATATTTTCATGGCAGTAATAATTGATGGAAGATAGAGACTAATTGGAGCATAAAGGTGATGAATGGTTGCGATAATGAGGTGAATGATACACCATAAAATTTCTTTTTAATCATTACTATCTTTGCTGAAGTTAATCCAATTTGGCATTTTGTATTCTCTGATAAAAAGGGCATTGCAATTACAGTCACAAAACTATTCTTTTGTCAGTTTATTGAAATATATATATATATATATATATATATATATATATATATATATATATATATATATATATATTTCAGATTTATTATTCTAGATGATTCTTGGGGTATCTTGAAATTACAGCACCCTCCAAGATTTGTCAGTTCTTGAACATAAAGGAAAAATATAAAGGCCATGCAACTCTAAAAAAATCCATAGAAGCAATGTGGCAAGCTGTAGGGTTTCTTATGAACTGTCTTAAGTTTAGGGGTTAATGTTGCCCTTTGGAGCTTGTGAGTCACCTGGAGGAGTACTCCTATACTTGGAAAGATGGCAGATAATGGTGCATAATGGAAAGGTCTATGTTGATGGGTAGCTTTTGTCTCTGGGCACAGCTTGCTTTTTTGCCATAACACTAATAGAATGAGGCCAAAAATTCATTCAAATTTCCAAGTAAAATTAATATAATACCAGGCTTTTTATTTGCTTCATCTTAGACATATTTCTTCATTCAATATTCCTCAAATCCTATCATTTATTTATTTACTCAGACTTCCTACACTTCTCCAACTGGTGATTCCATATTTTTTGTATAAGTCTCAAATGTCATTTTCCTCAAAAAATCAATTGCTAGTAATTTCCATTGTTTTAACCAAATCTACTTATTTCCCCTATATTTTATAACATTGTATAATCATCTCAGTCTGTGTATTCTTATGTATATATATATATATGTACATGTGTTGTGCATATATGTATATACATACATGTAAAATGTCTGCCTAAATAAAATGTATATTAATTTTTACGGCCTGTACATTTCTTAGTTATGTTATAAAACGCATTGAAGCTGAAACCATATACAGTTTGTTCACTCCCATGTCCCCTAAAATTTCCACAATTCTATTTATATAGATGTCCAATATATATGTAAAGAAAGACCAGTAGAGAGGTGTGATGGTGAATGTCAACTGTCACCTGGACTGAATCTAGAGTCATTGAGATGACAATTTTCTAAGAAGTATGTGATGGAGTTATGAGATTAGATGAACTGAGTTGGAAGATTCACATCACTGTGGGCAGCTCTCTACCATGAATGGGGACCTTGAACTAAGTGAAACAGAGAAAGTGGGATGAGCACCAGCATTTATCACTTTCTGTTTCCTGAGTGTGAATACATTGTGAATAGCTGTCTCCTGCACATGTCACCCTGTCTTCTCCACCATGATGACTGTATTTCCTTAAACTGTAAGCAAACACAAACGTTTCTACCTCAAGACTCTTCTTGTAAGGTACTTGGTCACAGCAATGAGAAAAGCAACTGACACAAGAGGGAACAAACTCTGTGTAGATCACATTTTAAAAATATAAAATAAATTACATTTTTGCATTTGAGTATAGAAATATATTTTTACTATAAATGCAGATTATAATATGGATCCTCTCCACAAGATGATACAATTATTATAATAATTTCAATAAAATGAAATGATTCTAAGATGACAAACTCATACTTCAGAATTGTTCTTAGCTACTCAATTTATGCATGTATTTTTTGTTTTACTTTTGAAAACCATTCACCCAAAGGTTTCATCAAATAATGCAATTTTCATAGGCTTAAACTGGACAAAACTGTAATATTCTTTATGTAGCATTTGAAAATAAAGTGTGAGCTACTGTTTGTAGGTGATATATATTAGATGTTTCAAAATTTATTGTGAGCAATTCATTCTTTGCTTTGATATTATTAATATTACTATTCCTGAAGTTCAACCTCTAAGATTTATAAATGAAAGTATTCTATCTTCTCATAAACTTAAGGTTTAAAATGTATTCCAACTAACTGACACTATTTACTGGTTAGCTGTGATAATTATGTCTGTGTGTTTCTGATCAGTAGCTCATCACAGAGATGACTAAAGACATGTACAATACTGTTGTCCCGGTTAGCAAGAGCACAGTAAGGCACAGGTGGATCACCTTGCTCTGAA
>PVHP010005753.1:0-61580 GCA_004024765.1 Zapus hudsonius
ACTCTAAAGTATTTGTCAGGGGAAGGGAAGGAGAAGAAATAGCATACCCTGACAGCAGTTAAATGTTAAAATAAAGTCCTATAAGAATTCAAGAGTGAAACTGAAGTTACGCTTCAAACATTTATTCCACATTAAGTGTCAGAAGAACAGACTAACATCTGCATATCTTGGAAGGGCAAAGAGGAAAGCAAAGTAATATTCTCTTTAACAGTTGTATTAATATGCATAAGATCATAGGAAAAAATCAGGTATATAAGCTTCATGTTTGCTGTCTTTTTCATTAAAATTTATACTGTTATGTTTTGACAAGTAATACAACAATAAAATGATTAATAAAAAAGCCATGACACAGAAGTAAATGTGTTCAGAAATATGTGTGCACACAAAACTTTGTACATGTGGACTAGAGAGGTTGCTCAGTGGTTACAGGTGCTTGCTTGTAAAGCCTAATGTCACAGGTTTGATTCCCCAGTGCCCACATATAGCCAGATGCACAATGTGGATCATGCTTTTGGAGTGAGGCCTTTGCATGCCCATTCCCCCTCTGTCCTTAGAGATATATAAAATGTTCTTTAACATGTGTGCATGTGCATCTTGAAGACAGAGTCAATGTCAGATGTCTCTCGTTACTACTCTCCACCTATTTATTCAAACAGTCTCTCACTGAACCCAGAGCTTATAGATTTGGCTAGACTAACTATCCAATAAGCTCCAAGAATTCTCTGTTTATGCCTCCCTAATGCTGGGATTATGTGGATATGATATTTATGTGGGTTCTGAGGTTCCAAACTCAGTTCTTCACGCTTCACAGCAAGTGCTTCACTGACTAAGCCATCTCTCCAGCCCTAGTTTACTCTATAGCGTGAGGACATATTATGCCATGATGACGTATTAGACAAAGTATACTGATCAATTTTATAATTATAAAAACACATTTTTAAAATGTGACCCAGAATGGTCATGAATGAATGAATGAAAGAATGAATGCATATACATATGGGTAATATGGCAATTAAATAGGGAGAGTAAGAAGAAGGAGCTAGGGAAATACAAAATCAGATAAAGCAGAATTCCAATCAATGCTAAGTGTGATGTGAAAGGTCAGATAATTTTGATAAAAGATAGTTTATAATGCTGTAATCAGGAGAAAGAAGTCTGGAAAATACAAGATTAGAAATTTGGAGGATCCTCTCCATGAGCTAAAATAGGGCCAGGCTTTCATAAGAGGAAATAGTCAGAAACAGCAGCACCCGTAATGATGAGCAGACCTGAGTTCTGGACCCAACAGACATTACAAAATAAATAAAAATATAGGTTGAAATAACCTCTTACAGATCAAATTCATATGTGGAACATCAAGTAAATTTGAATTTTCTGAATAAAGATGATGATATTATATATATATATATATATATATATATATATATATATATATATATATATATATATATCCCTTGGAATGATGTCATTTATTTTTTTTTGTTAAAATATTTTGGTAAACACACATTTGATTTTGGTATTTATCATGAAAAAAAAGAGTAAAACAAGACAAAAGTCTGTTTCTCACATGTAGAGTTCATCACAAATCACATTTTAGTGTGTATTTCCCTAGCTTATTTCTGATGCCCCATATATGCAGCAATTCTATATCTATTAATAGAACTACTGCAAGATGCTTTACAAGTAGCTTTTTGCAAGTATTTTTTTTAATTGAAAGGTAATAATTGTACATCCTCATTGGGTACAGTGTGATGTTTCAGTACATTTATATATTGTGTAGGTTATTAAAATAAAATAGTAAAGTTGAATTTATTGTTGTATGAATGGATATATCCAAGTTGAGAATTCATTTCATTATTTAAATAGCAATTTTCTCTGTGTAGTTTACATATCTTGTGAACTTTCATATTTTCCAGAAGATTCAAATAGCTTTAATAACATCTGTATTGTAGTATTTGCCTTTTTTACCCTTTTAACTGTGTGGGCATTTGCATTGATGGTTGGCAATTCTGTTAAAGGTCAGGAATTGCTTTCTTCTCTCTCCTTCTCACCCTCTGTCTTTATTTGAAAGTCATGAGATTGAACTTTTCTGATGAAATTTTCAATGGCAGCAATGATTATATTTTTGTATCTTAAAATCAAAATGTGCATAATTTAATGAGTTCACATTTTTAGTGACCAGTGCAAGACTCTTTAAAATTCAGAATACAAGATAAACCCATAAGACTGATACCATTTCAAATTCCACTGAATGCACATTGTAATCTTTACAACTTATGCCTTTAACAGTACTTGTCATATTTTTTTTGCATTATCAAACCAACATATATACTGTCATCCAAAAGGACTACTAAAACATCCCCTCTTTCTAGCAGAGTAACCTGTGTGAGAGGAGAACCCGGCTGTCTTCTGTTACATTTGAGATTCAAGAGACTGGCAAAGGTAAAGCATTTTTCTTAGTACTTTTTATATTTGAAACAATAATTTTAAACAAAATTTATTATCAATACTAACATGCAATAATTTATTATTGTTAATTTTCTCAGCTTTAACTTCCAACCCAGCAAGTATGAGTAGATAAAGCCCCCATAAATAAAATGCTTTGTTGTTCACAATAATTTTCAGAACTATAAAGAACTTCTCAGATCAGATATTTGTGAACTTGAAAGCCAACATTACATGGACTTGATTTATGATTACAATGCAATAAAAGTACCAAGTTATGAAAGTATAGTCAAAATAAGAAGACATCCAATTACTTTGAAGTTAAAAATGCCCATATTTGCCTAACCCAGTTCTGAGTAAAAAAAGGAAATAAAAATTTAAGGCTCTACAAATCTTAGAAGTAGTAACAATGAATGTCCTGTATATATAGATACTCTTGGAATATGGCCAATAGTCTGCTCAAAAAAAAAGATTCAAAGTCTTAAGTGTTATTAATTAACTATGAACAAAGTAAAAAGCACATTTTAAAAGATGGATAAGAAAAAATAAGTAAGAAAATAACAGGCTGGAAAAAAGGCTCAGTGAGCAAAGTGTGAGTACGTGGATTTGTATCCTCAGAATCCACATACAGGTTGGATGCCATCCAGGGCATCTGTGATCCCAGTGGGTTTTTGGTAAAGGGTGGTAGAGACAGGAAAATCTTTCAGTCTGGTTAGCCTGGCAAACATAGCAGTGAATCAAAAGAGGTGAATCAAAAGTTGGAAGGTAAGGACAAACAGCCAAAATGTCTTGTGACCACATATACACTGTGGCACACACACACACATCTACACACACAGCTTTCATACACACATATATACAGCAAAAATAGGATTTAAGAGCATTAATAAATGTTAAAATAAAACAGTATAATTCTGAAAAAAATCATAGGAAGACATTTTTAAAATAAATATAATGGACAAATTCTAGCCAATGTGTTCAACAAACCTGAAAGAAGGAATGAAGTGAGTTTCCATCTTTAGAACTCTTACTTATCTTTTATAAATAATAATAAACATTGTAGCTATTTATTTTTCGCCTTACAGGAATATCAAACAACACATACAGCAGACATCCCATATATTGTGCAATTCATCATTAATGGCTGTCATACTGAATATAATTCAGGGTTTGTGCTTAGTTTCTTTTTATTAAGGCAAAAATAAACTGAGCTTAGGGCAGCTGTGGCATAGGTGAGGTGTGTCTACACTTAACTTTTGTACCCATCTCTGGGGTCCAAATACTTCTTCCCTCCCAGGCTTCATACTCCCTGTCATAGTTGGCCACAAGCTGCTGGGATGAATCTCCAAATCAGGCACAATTTTGGGAAGAAAGTATTTGCTGAAGTAACAGATCCAGGGGAAGTTCCAGAATGGTGAAAGAGTCTTGTTCCCTTTCACAGATCCAAGCAGAGAGAGGAACCCATCATCAGCACCTCAAGCAAGCACACTTAAACTCCAAACTAGCAAACAGCAGGAACTCCAGGCTTGAGCTCAGACTGCTCTTTGCATATGGATAGCTGGAATTTAAGATCAACCCCTGGAAAACCTTAGGGTTAGATCCTAGTATCATCAAAATGATATCCCCTCCAGCCAGGCACCTGAAGAAAAACTAAGTCTTGAAACTATTGGGGGATATCCATTCAAACAACCACACTCCTCATTACCACTTAATGTTTTGCTATATGGGGAATTTAAAGTACTTAAAGCCTGGGTATGTAGATTATCCACCTAGAGGTATTAGAACTATTAAATAAATAAATAAATAAATAAATAAATATATATATATATATATATATATATATATATAGAGAGAGAGAGAGAGAGAGAGAGAGAGAGAGAGAGAGAGAAACTTTAAATATAGAATGAGTATTTGAATGATAGCATTTAAATTGATATTGTATTAGGAAAGATTCCTTTGTTTTATTTAGGGGGTAATGAAGAGTCAGGACATGTTTTTATTGGCAACTGTGGCAGTTTGAATGTGAATTTGTCTCCCAAAACCTCAGGAATTTTGATTAAATTTAAGCTTCCTGCTTAGGAACTCTTGGAGCAGCCTATTGGATGAGACTATTGGAGGAGGCATCATGGGGCGGATCTTTCTTCCACCATGGTAGAATTACCTCTGGAATCCGTAAACCTAAAATAATCCCTTTTCTCTCAAAAGCTGCTTCTAGTTAGATATTTGTTCTAGTGACTAAAAGTAACTGCAACAACTGATTTCTGATCTCACTGTTCTTTCAAGATAGCCTGTGTATTAATCTTTAACTGTTTAGCTAGCTATTCAGGCTACTACTTCCTGTCTGTCCCTCTAGCCTTCTCAAGATTGATTTCTCTTCAAGCAGTCAGTCTTTATAGAAAATATAACAGGGTCCACTTGCCTTTTATTGTCCAGCAGGATATACTCAGTGAGATGCACCTGTGTGTTTGAAGGCTAAGAAAATGCAATTCATGATGGTACTCTGAGCTCCTCTTTACAAGTTGCTGTATCTTATCACTAGCCTTCTTCAGGTAAGGCATATCTACCTTCTTCCTAGGCCATATCAAAAAAGGGAGAGAGAGAGAGAGAGAGAAACACTTGCTAAATTTCCAAGCAGAGTATCTATTTATTATTTATTCTTCCCTGAGATGACAGGTGAGTGAGTGAATAATATATCTAACAACAGCAGCAATCTCATTTGTTTGCAATAAGTAAGGTCTGAGGCAGTTTTAAGGGTTGTGTATATTAGCTGTTTTAACTCCACTTAACTGAGGCACAGGGAGATTAAGTTACAGCTGGGGTGTGACTGCAGCTCCTTCCTAACCCTCATTTTCACAAGTCTCTCATTATTCTTCACTTACTCAAGCATGCATTTTAGACTTTCTAGGTTAGTTTTTTCCATTGATGATTTCTTTTTCTTTAACAATTTAGCTGATTAATTGTGAAGTTACTGTCGTAGCTTTGTGTGAACACATCTATAAATTGTTAAAGTTATGCCTTATCTGGTCTATGAGTTTTTCTTGTATTTCAGAATAGATAGCTTATAAAAATATTGCCTTGTATCTGTGAGTCGTCCTCAGTATCTTTTCCTCTCCATTCCCTAGTTTCTCAGCTCATGGATGAGTACTGTCCTCCTTATCCCTCATGGACCCACACAAATCTCTGTCAATTGACAATGTGGGTAACAGAGCAAAGCACTCTTTGTCAGACACATACATGTGTGCAATTTTGCTCCAGTTATTGTTATGCTATTCAAAATGAGAAGCTGTCAAACAGTTAAAATTATTTAATTACCTAATCTAACCTTATAAAAGTTATTATAGATGATTAGTATATTTCTGAAAAAGGTCTATTATTTCTGTCAACTTATCCTACAAATGTCTTACTCATTTCATAATGTATCATGAACAATAATGGGTTATGATAAGTACATGAGTTTCCTGTTGCATGTTGGATAAAATTTTGAAAATACAAGCCAAATTTGTTACTAGTTTATGAATTACCCAGATTTTATTTTCAAAAGTTAAGTCATAAATGTAAGCTAGACCCAAATAAAGGTAATCTCTGTAAAGGTAAGGTGTGTACTCTGACAGGTAAAGGCCTGTGAGAGTACATATGCAACAACTTAGCAAAAATTGTAAAGAAGTTTAAACAAGAGTTCACACTGTAGAGTATTAATGATCAAAGGGCTTTATAGCCAAAATAGTCTTTCAGGAAAACTTTTTTCATGGTCATTTCACTCTGAGAGAAGGGCCATAGCACTACAGGGCTCCATGCAGGTGGAATGAAGACAGCAAATTGGAACCACTCACGTGCTGGTATATCTTTGAACCCTGCTAAATCCCACCCCTGAAGATGGCTGCCTATGTGCTTAGGGCAGTTCTGCATTCTGGCTCTCTTTGGAGTCATCTGATTTTACCCTGAGTGCTCTTATTCAAGGACTCAAGAGCCTGACTTAATAAAATATTTGTGCTAAGAAATCTCTTGGTCACCCTTTAAATTGCCGACATTCAGCAGATGACATTGAAGCACTGAGATTGGGTATTCTTCCAAGGTTATGCTAATCCCAGTAGCAGAACTGAATTATTTGTCTTGAATTTAGCCCCCCCCACACTAATTCTACTTAGATGCTATAGGTTGGTTCACTTTCTGAGAATTTCTGTGATCACACATTATTTATAGTCTACTCAGACTACAAAATTTGCAGGGAAATGTGTCTTATTAGTAATATATTCTCCATCCTTGCCAATTTTATACTTTTACTTTTTCTGCTGTATCCACTTTCCTTCCCCACATTCCTGCTTGCTAGACCCTATTCCATATGGGATACTTGGCTTTTTAGCCCCATACTCATTAACTTAACTATTTCTTTCATATATCTCATCCTAGTTTTTCTGTCTATATCATGCTCATAGGTTTTCAGTAGATATTTCCAGAACAAAGATGAATATTATCCAAGATTTCAATGCTATTGAAACTGATGTAGACCCCCTCCAGATAGTTTCAACCACTTTATTGAAATAGTGACTATTGGGAGGGTTCCCAGTAAAGTTTTTAATTAAGAAAATGTTTAAATTCATAAATGTGTTTTCTAACATTAAAATTATTAGTTATGTTGGTGGAGTTTTGGATATGCTACAAAATATTAAAATCTGATCATTTTTCAAAATAAATTCAAATCATAACTCAATTAAGGTATGTGTAAATAAAGAGATCAGCTCACTGTCTGGGTCAGTTAATAGTCATTCACTTACCCCTATGGGTTCTGCTAATGTGAGGATGGCTGGATCCCAGAAGCTGGCTCTGTTCACTCAATCAGTACAATACCCTGGATGCAGATATCAGTGAGTTTCTGAGGTGCAGTTAAAATCATCCATCTAAAATTCCCTCCAGGGATTTTAATTAGCTAGGATGATCTTAATATCAAAATTACCCAGTGTTCTGTGGGCATCAACCTATCAAGAATGACATGAACAAAGTGGAAACCATTGCTGCTAACTTTGACAATGGTAAAAACTGTGATCCAAAGATTAAGATGATGCCAAATACATGCTTATTATTGATGTACAAATGCTCTCAGATGAGTCATTTGATTTAGCAAATACAAGCTTTTACTATTGACTAAAAGAAGATATATGGGCAGAATGGGGGGCAATGGTAAAGGCACAAAATATATTTAGTCGAAAACAAACCTAGGAACATATACATCTGATTTTTGGGGCCATATTCTTATAAAACCTCGATGAATCTATTTAAAAAAATATGTGGATGGAACATAAAAAGCAAATGAAGGGCTGGAGAGATGGCTCAGCACTTAAGGCACTTGCCTCCAGTGCCTAAGGCCCTAGGTTCAACTCCCCAGGACCCACATATGCCAGACCCACAAGGTGGTGGCCCTGGTGCTTTCTCTCTCTCTCTCTCTGTCTCTCTCTCTCTCTCTCTCTCTCTCTCTCTCTCTCTCTATCTATCTATCTATCTATCTATCTGCTTCAAAATGAATAAATAAAATATTAAAATAAATAAAATGAAGTTGCAAAAGTAAAACTTGCTTGTTTTTGTACCTGCTTCTTCCTTGGGGGGCAATTCCTGACTCTGAGGTTAGGAGAAGAAGGATCATTTTGATGGACTCAGAACATTAGAGGAAAAATGGGAATGATTAGATTTTTTAAGTTAAGCTAATTATTTAATATTTATCATATATCAGTTGTAATGTGGTACCTGGGCATGGACACACATACATACCCAAAACCAAAATCCATGACTTTAACCATGCCCTGTAATTCTTTTCCAAAATTTTGGTACTAAGTAATTGTTCTGAAACAGCTGTTAGTTCTCAGGACTGGATAAATGAACTGTACTATATATAGTATGTCTAGAATATTAATTTCCCTGGAACTAAGAAGAATGATTGTCATTTTGTTTTCAAATGATTCGTGTGGCGATGTGAGCAACTTCCACTTATTACTTAAAACTCCCGTTTTAAGTAATAAAAAATGACTTATTATCTTGACCTCATTAACATTACCATTTAGAGTACTATTAAAACCAATAATCTTAAAGTTCAACACTCTTAATATGTAAAAAAATAATTTGTGTTAAATACATATTCATATTTGGAGTAAGAGCCAATTTTAACATATATTTCTTTTAAAATACAAGAAACTATCAGCATTTTGGGGTAAGTAAAATTTAAATATTTTGGGAGTGACAAAAAATCATAGTTATGTTATTAAAATTTATAGGGGCTGGGAAGATGTTTCAGAAGTTGAAGGCACTTGCTTGCAAAGTCTGTCTACCTGGTTTCAGTTTCCAAGTCACCCACTTAAGCTAGATGCAAAAAGTTGAGCATGCCTGGTGTTTTTCCAGGTGGCAAGAAGTCATATTGTAACCCCCCAAACACACGGAAATAATATTTAAAAAAATTAAGTTTGCATATCTGGTGGGTGCCCAATTGAGACACATTTGGCCATTGGTAGTAACTACTGGGAAGACCCAAGACTCATCAAGGTAATGAGAAGTGACAGTCCAGTGGTCAGCATTAGATTAGATCTCTTTATCACATCCATCAGTGTACAGGGGACATTACGGAGGAGGAGGCAGAAAGAGAATTAGTACTGCTCTCACTGCTGTTCAGGGAAGCTACATTTTGGAGATAGCTGTGGATAGTAAGGAGACTCAAATCTCATCAAAGTGTTGAAAATAGGAGACTGCTCAGATCTTAGCACTAAACAAGACAACTCTAACTTGCCTTCCAACTTACTTCAGGACATCACAGAATAATGAATGGAAGAGCCACAGATGGGTAGGTGCACTTTGGGGCACTAACCTTCAGATACACACTGACTCAACCTCATGGTGGATGTGGTTACCATCAGAATACCTGCATAGTACTAAGTCCATCAACACTTTGATGTAGATGATGGAGGAGGAGAATGAAACAACAATATGGAAGGACGACTTGGAAAGAGAAGGGGTCAGTCGAATGGGAGGGTGAAGAAGGTAGTGTGGAGATCATGTTCAAATTCCAGTAGTTCAAGTAGCTCAATAAAAAAATGAATGGTTTTCATTGTTGAAAAATCATTATTTTTCAAGTACCTCATCACCCATCATAGGTCAAGTCTGCCTGCCAGTCAATCAGTGCCAGGAGGCTCGAGGCAATCTTGGCAACTTGACCGTCAGCTTCCACATCAGCCATCCCAGGTATCAGTAGTCCTTCCCTTCAGCATCCTTTCCTTTTCTGCTCTGGCACCTGTTCTCTTAGAGGCTGGAGTATTTTAGAAGTTCTCTGTCAGTTTTTGTTTTGGATTCATTTTCTACCAGTCCTCTGCCCATACATAGCCTTTTGGTAAACAGATATAATCATGTTGACTCCCTACTGAAATGCTATCATTTTTCTATTATTATCTTGCTCTATAAAACACGCTTCCTTTTGATTTTGATATATTTTGAGTTTGATATTCAAGGCCATTAGCATTGACCCTTACGTGTAATTTGTTTTACCTTCCATCAATCCCTGTTGATACCAGCCCTTCTACCAAGTGCTTCCTGTTTCTCAGGGCAGAATCATTGTAACTATCATTCACCTCTGACATCAACATTTTTTTTGAACCCATATCAAATGGCTGTGTCATTTGAAAGCTTTCCTTGACTCTTACCAGAGAAATATCTTACTATCAGAAGGGCTGAGAAGGAAAAAGAAAAGGTCTTCTGAGCTAATATTGGGGATGATTGGGAATCTTGTAAACTATGGAGGAAAGTTTGACATTTAATTTGGAAAATATAGAGACTTCCTAGAACATGGGAATTGATTTTAGAAGGCATTTTAAAATGTATTGCCTCTATACTTAGAAAAAAGATTAAATTTTCAGATTTAACAATCAAAATCCTTCAATATGCACTATATGATTATTGCCTAATACATATCCACTTCTTAAGACATGTCGAGTGAATGTATTGAAAAGATGTTTTAAAGATCTATTAGGTGATTACATGGAAATTCCAACTGGTACAGTGAAATTTCTATTGAAATATCTTAAATGTGTATGGACTATCTTTCCTTCCTGAGCTTCGTTGCTGATATGAGTCAGAATATTTTTTTTCAAATTATTAACTTAAGTGTTATATCCTAATGTAACACAGGGTAAAATATTTCTATTAAAAAAACTTTCTTATTTTGGACAAAAAATTTACTTAATTTGGACACTAGAACAAAACAGATATTTGATTAAATACTTCATAGAGGAAAAAGAGGAACTGTTCAGTTCATAATATTTACCTTCCCAATACTGATAAATTACGATCCATTTAAGCATCTGTTCCCTTACTTGAAAGCCACTAACCTTATGCATGTTCAGTGCCCTCCTTTCACTGACCACCTTCAATCTCTAGGCTCATTGATACTGATGACTTTATTTTAATTCTTCTAGGCTTCAGTACTATTTATACAGGACAAATTTAACCATTTTGGCTTCTCCAGCATATAATGTATATATTCAATTAATAATATTGTCAAAGTACATCAGAAGTTTCCTAGGCAAAAATCCACTTCTGTTTATCTACATCCCCATGAATTAGATTAAATAAACTATGTATTCATATATTTTTCCTAACAATTTTTTCCTGTCAAACAGAAACTAAACAGATTTAAAATAAGCTTTAAATGTGAATAAGAACAAAATATTTTCTCCTTTTAAAACTCAATTGCTGCTAAAATTTAAAGAACCGCAAATGTTGACACATTCGTATTTTTCACTGCATTCTAAGGACATGTGTAAATAAACGTGATGAATCAGAGAGTAGACAGGTGAGGCAGCTTTGTGTATCTTCAACATTTTCTTTTAATCAAAGATGTTTTAATAAGAGAATAGTGGTGAACGCACGTAAAAATGAGTCAAGGTGTGAACATGCAACTTTATGTATCTATAAGGACTTTGCTTAATAGCATCATATTCATGGATTTCATACACTAATAAAGATTTCTTTCATATGCTCTTTAAGAGCTTTTTGTTAGTTATATTTTCAAAGGAAGGATGGTTTATCAGTGCCCATCACTTTACTGAATTGTCATAAAGTGTGATCGGCTTAGGAGAAGCACAAAGAGTGAATCAGTTCTAAAGCATATTTAAAGCTCCTCAATATCTTTCTGTTTGAATGAAGCCTCCTTACTCACTATCTCTAGCCAAAGATAATGTGTTTTTCCCCTTCACCTCTAAAGGACAGATTTCAATCATAATGAGAGTTCTTAGTCCCTGCAAAGTTTGGTATGGACCACCTTGCCTGTCAGAAACAGCCCAAATGTGAGATCATCTACAAATCACATCCCATATCCATCCCTAACTCTGTATTTTGACAATAACTTGTCTTTAAAGACTGAGGCCATTCAGCATTTATATTGGGTGACAAATTCACTATAACAGTGACTTACAGTCCAAATGGAACATGCTGTGTTATATACTATAGAATTAAAAATAACTTTAACTCCTGTGACAATCATCAAAGAGCTATATCAGTCCAGAACATTCTTTTTTTTAAATTTTTTAATATATATTTATTGTCCATAATGAGTTACATTATTTAGTGGGCAAACCATGCGTTGTTATCCCAAATTCCCGAATTTCCCCCCTCCCTATCCCTGATCAGTTGTATATCCTCCTTAGTGGGCTGTCTGTATTAGTCCTTGTGGCAAGGGATCCTGTATATCTTAGTACTCATCCCGGTCTTCCTGGCCCAAGTGTGTTGTTACTAATGGGTGCCATGCCTCTGGACCGTCTCCCCCACCACGGCTCTCATAATCTTTCTGCCCCCAGAACATTCTTGACCTGGTAGACATATCCATTTTTGATATTTCCCCCCTCCAGGTTTTAATTTTTCCACACTGAGAAGATTTAAGATGGCTCCACAGCAAATTGGTAATCATGTTACCAAAGTATTCTGGAAATGTTTTGTGGTTCAGAGATCACCCAGTTCTAACTGCCTCATCCAGAGTGAGAACTACAGAAAGGAAAGAAAGCTTCCACTGAGAACCTCCTGCCTGCTGGCACTCTTAGGTGCTTATACAGATATTAATTTTTTGTGAAAAAGAAATGTATTTTTGTCTCTTGTTTTACAGATGGTAGGAAAAAAGAAACAAGCTAGGTTAATTTCCTCAAGGTGATAGAAGTACCATATTGTGATTTAAAAGTGTATACATTTCTACTCGACATTGAAAAACTGTTTAAGTATATAAGGTTTTTCTTTCAATAAGCATTGTGTGAACATGTCGTACTTTTAAATTTTCTCTAACATTCTATATGATCTCCAATGAAAGAGGAAAATAAAATATTTCTTTCACCTTTGACAAATATACTTTTGTGTCTAGTGTAATTAATTGGCTAGATATTTTCTGCTTATCTATGTCTTTCATGACATGGTTCAAATAAATAGAGTAACCGGTGCAAGTTTGCTGATCTGTGTACTTAGATGCCAAATTGCACTAACGTGTGATTGGCTTAAAAGAAACCGCAGATTCTAATTCAGTTCTGAGGAATATCGAAAGCTAGTCTAAGGCTTTCTGTTTGCTTGATTCCACTGTAGCCCATGTTCCTTCTGATACCCAGACAGTACTGTCTCAGAACACCAGAGTTCAGGGCTGGAGAGATGGCTCAGCAGTTAAGGAGCTTGCCTTCAAGTGCCTAAAGTCCTAGGTTCAATTCTCCAGTACCCACAAGTTGGTGACCCTGGTGCGCTCTCTCTCTCTCTCTCCTCTGTATCTCTCTGCTTGAAAATGAATAAATAAAAAAAATTTAGAACACCAGAGTTCATGATCTTTCCTGGGCATGAATGGTTTTGGTCATTCTCTGCGCTACCCAAAAGGGTAGTGGAGTGATTGATGGAAGGTCTCTCCAGTATGGCAGACCACTCCTACCCTTCATGTGGTCAGCTAGTGGAGATGCAGATCTGCTTCTGTTTGCATCAAGTGTATAGTTCCCCTCCGAGTAAAGCATATTCTTATATCCAGCCCAATAGGGGATCTTACAAGTATAGCATTGATGATTTTTAAAAATTATTTATTTATTTTCAAGCAGAGACAGAGAGAAGAGCAATAGAGAATGGGCACGACAGGACCTCCAGGCACTGCAAACAAACTCCAGATGCTTGCACCACTTTGTGCATATTAAACCCTGTTGTTAGGCTTTGCAGGCAAGCACTTTAACTGATGAGCCATGTCTCCACACCCACATTGCTGACTTTGGATCATTTTATTGTCAGCTGCTTTACACAGGGATTCTGAAGAGAGAAAGATATATGATCAATGGATCTCAGCTTTGTTTGTTATGGTTATTGAGAGTATTATCCAGTTTTCTAATGTTAAAATACCAGGCTGAAAATTTTACCAAGAAAAAGAAATAAAGGCTTATTTAGCCTAAAACTTCAGAGGCCGAAAGTCCAGAATAGTCCTGATTGTGGCAGGGGCCTTCCTAGTTCATGGCATCATGTAGGGGTATCATGTAAAGAGGAATAGTTTGCATTGCCAGGTGGAAAGGCAGAATGAGGAGTCAGTCATGACCATTTCTTAAAATCACCACCAAGGAAACTAATTTTCCAACCTGGGAACCATCTGTGGGCAAAGCACATCCAAAGTATGGCACACTGCATTGAGGATGTTTGCATCGTCTGCTTATGAAGCTGTCCTAGATGTGGAATCGTGGAAGACAATGTTTTTAAAACATCATTTCCCTGCCAAGGTTCTGCCATCTCCTTTGTAAGTTGCCCCTAGAGACTAGCAATGCACAGATATGTATCATTGCTTGCTCCCAAATGCTAACATAGAGCAAATGAATGACCCATTATGAAATAAAACCAGCACAAATGATGCAGCACACTTTTGAAGGCTGAGATCCTCATAGGATTTTTTTTGACAGAATGTTGTAAATCCCTTCTAAAATCTTTTGTTTCTAATTTACAAAGGAAAAAGGTAAAAGAAAAAAAAATGAGGGTGAAAGCTTTCAGCTGAAAATCAATGCCCAATTTTTTTTAAATGCAATAAAAGATAAATGAGAAAAAAACATAAAGTAGAAAATGCAAATACATTTTTCTTATGCACACAGCCTTCTACTACAGGAATGTGTTGAAATTTGAATTCAGCTCTATATAAGAATTCTATTATTAAAGCAACCGAGGGGTTTTTATGTTATAAATATGTATGACTATAAAACTAAGAAATATATTATGCTTAGAGTTATACTATTGCTGAATATTTTAATGAAGTTTCATACATTTTATACAAGTCATAGAAATTACCCACTTTCAAATTAGATAAAAACTATTTGAGAAATAATTCCAAATACATGTTCATTAGATTAGTGTTGGAAAGCTGCTGCATACGGGAAATGGGTTTCAGCACTTGGTTCCATCGTGTTGCCTCTAAATGTACTGTGTCAATCAAATCTCCATATTTGTACAACTGAAATCATTTCCTTGCCTCATTTATACTATCCTGGCATTCATAAAGTGCTTATTCTTTTCTATTCTTACCCTTCAAGCTGGCCAATGAGCTGATCTAGCCCTCTCCCAGGCTCTACTCCCAGATAGGACAAGTTTGTACACTTACCTTTTCTGGCTGATAACAAATGTTGTTGACATTATAGAAAGCACTCTTGCTTTGAAGTTACAGGTAATCCTCTCTCTCTCTTCTTGCTATAAAGCTTCCTGTTAGCCCACTTAAACATGTCAATATAATCTGTGCAAATGATCTCAGTTTTTTTTTTCTTAAACAGATACATAGAATTATATGCAATTTCTCTTTGGTCTTACTCATTTTTTTTATTTAATACTCTCAATTTTGATAAACTTTTCCTGATTTCCCTCTGTAACTTTCTGATGGCAGTATTAGTGAGAATTTGCCCCAAAAGACTAGAAATTACACGTATTTTCTGCAAAGAGATGCATAACTGTAATTATTTGTCTCTTCTGGAAATATACATTTTACATATATCTATATCTTGTATCTATGATATATAGATATGATATATATGATACATACATATATATGTATATATAGATATCAATATATATTATATATTGATATCTATATATCAAGGTATCTATGATGTCTTATATCTATGTATTTTTATAGATTGACTATATATATATATCAATGTCTATAATCTTTATCTTTTTAGGTGATGACCTATAAATCTCATACATAGGCATTCATTTGTAACAAGAAGAATACTAGGTGTTCCTCACATATTTGGCGTAAATAAAAATAACTGCTTTGTTTTTAGGGATAATATCTAAAGGACAGTTGGGCACCAAGCTCCTTAAGGTGAGCATCTAGGGTCAAAGCCATCCTGGTGATATTTAAAAAGGCAAGAATGACAGGGACTTGTCAGATCTCAGTCGATAACCACTCTCCTTCCTAGCAATACTGTGTTAGGTTCCTCCACGTGTGACCCCTTCTGTGCACATTGCAGTATTCCAGGTGGCTGGGGAATTATGTATAGGACATTTGATAGTTTTGGGAATGCTCCAGAAAGTTTTGATAGACAAAACCATCACCTCCTGTTAAGCAACAACCACCATCTAGGTGCTAACAAAAATCTATGCTCCTGTGAATCCTGCGTAGAGTTTAGATAAAGAAAATCATTAGATTTGTTCAAGTGTAAAGAAAATCATTAGTTATGTGTACCAGACTTGGAAGAGAAGGGGTAGATCATGAAGTGTTTTGCCTGGCTTGAACAGTCTTAAACCTTTAGCTTCAAAACTTTTCACATGAACAGAAATATTTTGACCTTAAAGGCATTAGAGTCTTCTCCATGGATAAGATTTATTTCATTTAGATTTATTTCAGTGTGGAATGATTAACCAGTGTGAACTCAACTCTTTAGACCATGAAACTTAGTACTTTGATTATTATTTTGGTTTTAAAGATATAGGAAAAAAATAAGAGCCATTTAAATTTTTAAAGGGTGTGTTTTGTACAGACAATTTCTTGTTTCTTGTGTTTCAGCATTTACAAATGTTTGTCTCTTTATTCTCTGGGTTGATAGTGTGTTTACATCATGTATTATTGTTGGTACAGTATATGCATTTATGCTATCTTTTAATCACTCTAAGATTCTTGCATGGGAAGTTACTTGTGGGGAAGATTTAGTTACAATAATAATATTATGAATACATAAACAAACTGTGCAAGTCTTAGCACGGGAGCTGGAGATCAGAACTTAGATAATACCCAGAAAATTCTGATGAACCTCAAAATTTAAGGAGTACCTGAATTCTTATCTACAAAGTTAAAGAAATAAAATTATAAACCACCAGAGGATAAGGTATAGTGGGAGACTTTAAAAGAAAATGGGGAGTTACAGAAGACACCAGCCACCAATGTGGGGAGAATATGTGGGAGAGGTTTTAGCCAAAATCTATGCTCTTTAGCTAAACAAGCAGAAAAAGAAAAGGTCACGAGAAGGAATGATTCTATGGAAGAGAAATCTAATGGCTGTGGTGAGGGGCCTTAGCTTCGTCCTTCTGCTAGACCATGTGAGGGAAGAAGAGACAAAATTATATGTTCAGTATTTCCTGCCCCAGGTGAGCAGAGAGACAGGTGGTTGTTTCATACCTGGCCAATCAGTTTTAGCACCTAGGTTTGAGCTCTAGCTAGACACCTCCCACTCAAGGGAAGAGGCTTCAGGTTTAGAATCTATGGAACTTGCCTGAAATGGTCACATTAGCGCATGCCAGTTGCTGCTTTTCTGAAAGTCCTCTGGGAATTTCAGTCCCATATTCCCTGTGTCTGTCTCTCTCCTTAGTGAATAACATAAGGCCTAAAAAAATTATGTTTCACCTGGAGTTAATATATCTTTGAAAATGCCGTAAAGATCACATCTGATAAATTTGTGTTTTAGCAATTACAATAAAGTACTAATTAGCAAAATATAATCAATGACCTAATGAAGATAGACTAAAAAACTTTTGTATAGAAAATACTTTTGAAAGAGGCAATAATTCACTTTTGTCTTCTTGTTATTCTCTATAAAATATCTTAAAACATTTTATTTTTCAAGTCTTTTAGTCACTAAAACTAGCCCTTATCTTGAGTGCTATAACACAATGGTTTGAAAGAACACATATGCTGCAAAAGATAGAGCAATAATCCATATTTCCTTTATTCCAACCATTTCAGAAATAATCAGGCACCCACCTGAGCAAGGATCACCCCAGTGAAGAAATGTGGTGACAGCTCAGGTGATCAGACAATGAGGTGCTAATAGCCCTTGCTGTGCTCTCTTTTGGTTTAGGATGCTGTCCAGACCCAAAAGTCAGCTACTTATGCAAGCTGCAGCTTAAGGGGGCAGTCTTCCACAAGTCCTTAGGCACTTGGGTTTTTGAAGGGAGATTTGAATGCTGTTTATGTATCTGCTGCTTTGGTACTTGTTTGGGGGGAATGGGGGGAAACTGTTTCTCTTGAAAAATACCTTAGAGCATCAACAGACCAGTATTCACCAAAGTACATTTTCTAATTGAAGAACTTATAAAACTCGGAGTTTTTAGGCTGTGTTTCAGAGTTATTTAATCTGAATTCCTGTGGTTTGGCTCTAATACTCTGACTTTTTAATACCCTCTATAGTTGAGTTTGATGCACATTAAACTTTTAGAGCCGATTGTCTAGATTAGCTTTTACTGTAGATACGAGGAAATCAGAAAACCGAGTTTCTAAGAATAGTGTCTTGCCTAGAGAGATCTGCACAGAGTCTCAGTGGTACTGCATCCCAGCTGCCCCACTCAGCCGGTTGAACTCACATCCATAAACGTTAGCTTCTTTTCTTTGATCTTTCCAGAAGACAGCAGGAGAAATTAATCAGATGTTAAATGTCTCGTCTCGAGGATCTAAATTCTATTTTCTTTTAAATTTTCAGAGATTATTCATTTTCTGATAGATTATGAAATTCCAGAAAACACTAAATTCAAAAACATCTTCAGTAATAACCTTTATAGTTTTTGACCGGAAATAGAAATTAGATAGGTAGTTAGAATAACAGAACTCCAAAGATTTCTAGACTATTAAACTTGCCCCTTCCTAGAAGACAGAAACTCTTATTCCTACTTAAGATTTCTGGAAATAAGAGAAACTTGGTTTTTCTCCTCTAGTAGCTGTGAAATCTGGTCTTCTTCACTTAGTTGGTAACTTGTTAATTGGGTCCTTTGAACATACCAATCTGTGTCACTCTCCATAAAAATCCAACCTGAGTCTCCAGGTTGGATTCTCAATCCCCCTCTTGCCTCACTGGGCAAGAGCTCTGTCTTGCTTCCTTCTCTTAGGTTCTGGGTTCAAGCCCAGCCCCCCTCCTCCTCACCTTCTCATCTTCCTCCAAATGTCTCAAGGTAAAACTGAACTTTCTCTAATTATTGCAAGGAAAATCTTTGTGTTCAAACTTCTATGGAAATATGAAATTTGGCCTGATACTATAAAAAACACACACACAAAATCCTCATGTTACTTTCAGAGCTTGATTTTAACAAATCTGGCATGCAATATCAAGTAAACAAATGCAAGTGAATTACATTGAAAGTACTTACTTTCAGACCCAAGTTGTTTAACATGATCTATTATGAAACATAAAGGGCTAGACAAAAACCATCCCTGAGAACATGTGGCCCCACACAATGGAGTTATGCATGATGATTATATTAGGAGAGATTACATAGGCTTTAAAAAGTGTTAAACCTGCTCAATTTTGCCTTGTCACTTTCAATTTATTTCTTAAACTATGCCTAAAATATTTTAGACTGAATTTTGCACAATAATAATAAAATAGATTTTTTTCTGAAATTCTCTTCCTGATAGTGTTGGTTCTTAAAAAAACTTTGGACCTACTGCTCACTATTCAAATGCATTATTTAAGAAGAATGCGACACAGGATGCCAGAATGAAATTCTTCTGATCCCCTGTTAAGAAGAGGAAGCAACCCTCAGGTACTAACACTCAAAACCATGGTGATAATGATTTCTTTCATCTTTCTCTTCTTGGAAAATGGCCAGGACCAGAGGCAGAGATGTTGAAATGGAATGCAAAAGCCTACTTCTTTATAATACTGGCCTAATTGAAAGCTGAGAGTTCATGGGCATTAGTGTGATTTGGTCCAAATGAAACTCTTGTTCATTTTGTGAGTATGATAGATTGGAATATAGTCTCCAAACCTAGGGGTATTGCATGGCACATTGTTTGGTGATAAACTTTCTGTTGCACTAGGAGATGTCCTTGAATTGTGCTGATCCTCCTTGGTCTGTAGAGCTATGTAGTGCTTTAAAATATCATAACTCTTTTTAAATATTTTATTCATATTTATTTTCAAGGAGCAATAGAGAATGAGAGAGAGAAAGAGAGAGGGATAGGGAGAGAGAGGGAGAGGGAGAGGGAGAGAGAAAGAGAGAGAGAGAGAGAGAGAGAGAGAGAGAGAGAGAGAGAGAGAGAGAGAGAGAGAGCGCCAGGTGCATGCAACACTTTGTGCATCTGGATGTACATGGGTATTGGAGAATCATACCTGGGGGTCATCAGGCATTGCAGGAAAGTGCCATAACCACTGAGAAATCTCTACAGCCCCAAAAGATCCTCACTCTAAATTTTTTTATGATCATGTTTCTTTGGTCATTTTATAGGAGGCAGCTCGTGAAAGTCACTCATACACCTTGTGATAGTTGTTTTGTTGTCTACTTGACCTTTTTAGGAATCTTAGGTGGGTCTCTGATGTTGATCACAGGAAGGCAGCCCTCTCAGTAGGGGGAAGGATATAAGGAAGCTCAGGGGAGCTAGAAACAGACATCCTTTCCTGGGAGGGCAGTTCAGGAAGGAAATTCCAGAGACTCAGGGAGTTAGCAAGGTGGGTAAAGGGTTGTAAGACCCTGTCTTATGGCTTTATAAAGGGGAAAAGGGAAAGTAATCTGTCTCTTACCTCTGCCTGTTTACTGTTCTGTGTGTATGCTGTTGTTGATGGCTCTCTCTCTCTCTCTCTCTCTCTCTCTCTCTCTCTCTCTCTCTCTCTCTCTCTCTCTCTCTCTCTCTCTCCCTCTCTCTCTTTCGACCAGTAAAAGGGGACCAAACTCCTTCACCAAACCTTTTCCTCCGATAACTGTGCGTGGTGTGGAGATTTATCCATGGGCATGTGGGTGACTATGACACATATTTTGCCATTTATTATGTTAAAATTTGTCTTGGTCTGCACTTCTGAAATTCTGAAATATAGCCAAAACTTGGTGTAATATTTAGATTGACATTCGTGGGCTGAAAATATTTGTTGTATGGCCAGCTAGTATTCACTGGCTGAGAGTGTTCAATATGGTCTTTGACTCTCATTGGTTGACTACATATTATAGTTACCACAGTAAGTGAGACTTTTCATTGGGTTTGACATTTAATACTACTAATCTTTCTACACTACTTTGATACATTCAGCTTGATATTGCTATATTATCTATTAGTTGTGAATCTATGAAAACTATTTTGTGTGTGTGAACTTCAGTTCTATGTACATCATCATGAAAACATATGTTGTTGGAATCCATAGGTGGTCCTAATTAAATGTGGTCCTAATTATATGTGTTACTTATAATAAATTTACATTCCATTATTCCCAAATCTTCTTTTAACTTTTCCTTGCATTATATTCTTGTTTAATAGTAATATCTTGACTATATGCACAAGAATAAGGTTGCTTTTGTTCAGTGTCAGTACTACTTAGCAATAGACCTGTGGCATGAACTCACAGTTTCTGTTTTCATATTAAATACAATCTCCACAATACCATGTATCTTTAAGTATGTTGAGTAAAACATTCATGCTTTATAAACTTTAATTCACATTTACAAATGATTGTTATGAAAAGAACAGAACTCTAGAATTGTTCTGAGCTGTTGCAAATGAAAAATGAAACTTTCAGATATGCTTAACAAAAATCCAAGTTTTTTAGAAACTTATCTTGCTTTCATGTAGCAGGTTACTAAGATAGTACTTTGTATCGTATTAATACATAACTCTCTGGCATTGCATACAATTGGTCAACAACACATGTATCAACAGCATGATTGCTGACATGGTGTGAGAAAAATGCATTTGCTAAAAGTAGAAAAAAGTCGGAATTACAAAAAAAGTCAAAATTACAAACAGCCCTGGTAAAATAAAATGTTATATGTCTTGAGATACACTTAAAGTAGAGTTTTATTTAACACACATGACAAAAAGGGGTAACTAATATTGTCAGGCCAATTTGTATAAGGCTAGTATTTTTTGAAAACCAAAATCTAGAAAAGGAAATTTATAGAAAAATGATTCCCAAGAGCTTAAGTTAAAATATATTAATGAATCTTTAGGATAAACCCAGTAAAGTATGAGAGTGTATCAAATGAATGCCAAAAAAAAAAAAATTGTTCCAGGTCTTCAAGAATGAAGTAATGCTCAAAAATTAGTCAGTAAGGTACTTCATTGTACTAAATGAGAAAAATCATGCTTTTACAGCAATTACTACAAATAACATTAAATATAAAATCATGATAAAAGTATATTAAAATTAAAGAATGCCTTTGAGTACTAAAAAGAAAATATCCTGCACAAGAGACTGATTTGTCATTTGGGTCTTAAATTACAATTGTTTGGAGTGAGAAAGAAGTTTACTGGGTTCATGAGTATCAGGGTGTCTATAGCTCAAAAAAAAGTACTAAAAATTATAAATAAATAGATTAAAGGGTTTTAAAAGTCTTCATCATAAAGTAATAAGCACTGCTTGAGAACATAGTTATGTTTAGCCTGATTTAAACATACCCAACATATGCATTTTTAGAAAAATTAAATGGTACATACTAACATTTAGTTTAGTTAAAAATAAACTAGAAGGCTAAGCATTATATTAATAGTACACATGTGGAAAATGACATTAAGAGCACAGTAAGTTTTACACTTGCTCTGATGAAAATTGCTAACTACTGAGATAGGAAATGGAAGAAGAGCAAAATGGACTCAATGTTCTTGTCAGTTGGAAAATTCAAGATTAGAAAAGAAGTCACTCCTTCCTGAAGTTGATATATTTAATATGGTTCTTAAGCATTCCAAAGAAAGTTCTTTCAATTGTTCTAAATACCGGTGCTCCTTGATAGCTTAGCTAACTTTTTACAGAGTGAGGTTGAAAAAAAAATGTCTAGTAGGTTTCTAAGGATGAAAAACAGCAAAAAGTTCTATAAACAAAAAGAAATATAACATAAATGAATGGCACACAGCCATTAAGCAAGAGTCCAATGCCTTTTAAGTGTTAAGAACCTTTGGGCTCTTTTATTTTTCATCTTCCTGGAACAGATAACAAGAAATTATACAGGATATACATGAAATGACAAAAGAATTGAGTACATTAATTTCCCAGTTCTCCTTTATTTCTCAAAGAAATTGGCTTGGGATTCAGTGGTCACAATAGCTTATGGTAGAGGAGAAAATTCATTTAGTCTCTGCTTTGTAGTTTTATCTTCAGGTTATTAGACACCTCTTCTTAATTCATAGGTTCCTGTGTTCTCACATAAGAGTATGCATTCATAGAGTTGTCCATACTCCATCAGATATCTGAGAAGCTTAATTTAACATCGACATAAGAAAGAGAAAAGAGAGGCAGGAGAATGTAAAGGAAGGAGAAAGGAAGGAGGGAGGCAGTTGGAAGTGACGAAGCAGAGACTCACAGAGATATATTGAGGTTTAATATTATTTGTTGAAAGTGTATTGAATAGACAAAATTGCTATGGAAAGAAAATCAGTGGTCATTTTCCAAGGGTGTGATGTTGAAATTTCCATAAGCTGAATTGTCCTGGAAAGAAGTGATGATCAAGAAGTCACACACCCTCTATTGTGTTCCCAGAAAAGGCTTATAATATATAATGAGCCATCTTTCTTATTTAATTCATTTAACCATAAACATAAACATAGAGATATACATATGCATTCTGAAAGGGGAAGTGGCCCTACATGGGAAAAGCAGGTAGATTAGTGGAAGGGGAGAAGAAAGAATGGAGAGTGGATAAGGGAGTGAATACATTCACAGTACATGATATACTTGAATGAAAATGACTTTCTGAAACTGATCAATATGTATAATTAGTATTTTCCATTAATAATAGAAAGGATGCTGTCTTGGGACTGAGCATAGTGCTCAGCTGACAAAGTACTGGCCAAATGTATGGATCTCCAACACCTGTTTATGTACCTGGAAGGCTTGGAGGACCACCTATAATCCCTGTGTTCCAGATGCTATAGGAAGATTGGAAGAATTGAGGTCACCCTGGGCCTTCAGTATATAGATATAGATAAACACAAATACCTTTTCATTCATATATGTGTATATGGAGAGGAGAGAGAGAGAGAGAGAGAGAGAGAGAGAGAGAGAGAGAGAGAGAGAAAGAGAGAGAGAGATTCATTGGTTTTGACTTAGCCTAGTATTCTTGTGATCTTCCTAAGAAGTCCCCTAGATTTTTTTTTTTACCTTTTTATTGTGACATTATTTACCACTGTTTGGGCTGACTAGGACATTTGGGTTGTTTCTTATTTTTGTAAAGTGTAGAGCTTATTTTAACATCTGCCTACATTAGTTTTGTGGACATAAAGTTTTATTTTTCTAAGGTAAATGCTAAGGAAGGAGACATTCTATCAGGTGTAAAGTGTGTTTTTGTTTAAGAGATATTGTCTAACCATTTTCCATGAGTTTTTATCTCCTGCATATTTTTATAATAATAAATTCAATTGAAACAGCATGGAATATAAAGTCATTAATATTTTCATAAGACACTTAGTAATTAAATGTTTTCATATCCTCATTCTTCAAGATCTTTAAAATTCTTCAGTTTTGGATAGTAAAAACTTACTAAAGAGTCAGAAAAATCAACTGAATATCTACATGATCTTACTCTAGGTGTTGACATTCTGTGAGTGCTGAACTGAAAGACAGTCTGAGAGTTTTGTAATTTGGGAGTGGTGGAAGGGAGTGCATAAAGTTAAATCTTAATAACAATAATTTCTCAGAACCACTTAGAAGCAAACACTGAAATTGGTATGATATGTAGGTGGTCTAATATTCAAGTTTATTGAAAACACAGGCACGATGATAGCAAGGTCTGGGGAGGAGATGAAAGAGGGCTCCAATCCAATATTTGGACTGATGTGATGAGACTTTCATAGCAGATTTCTTACTTGAATCCATATCTTCTTATTACTGAATGAGGTAGATTTTTTGTCTCCCACATATCTTTCATCATTGTACTGCATTTACTATAGGTCCAGATTGCTCATTTTTTAACCCAGCATGGTTTTTATTTTCCTAATTCTTTTCATTTATTTATCAAAAATTATTTTCTAAGGCCTTATTCTCTCCTAGGTACATGTATACCTGGAAAAAAAACAGATTAGTCTATACTCTCAAAGAGAACACTTTACATTAGTGAAGAAAGACAAAACCAATTTTATACTGATATAGAGGTAAAATAATCCAAAGGAGTTGACATGTTAGAGAATAACTGGTGTCTCTTGTCAACTGGCTTGAGTTCAGATTTCAGTGCCTAATCCCAGCAGTTCTAGCAGGACTGCAATTAAAACACTTCCAAGGTGGGCAGAGCAGGTTCTATAGGTGCAGGCTTGCCAGGGGTGGAATGCTCAGGGTTGGGAACATGAACTACACAAGCCAGCAGTAGGCTATAGGAGTGGTATCAATTAACACTTCATATGCCAGGTTTCAAAAAAAACCTCATTGCCATGAAGATGTGCTTGGATTTTAATTACTATTTTAAGTAGGGGATGGCATACTTAGCTTTGTGTCTGCCAGAGATCACTGACTCTATGTGGGGAAGAAAAGGAAGCAGGAGTACCAAGGGGAAGATTTCCCAGGGGTCTGGGGAGAACTGGAGATGACAAGAACAAGGGGGTAGTAATTGAAAAAAGGAAAGATGTGGACAACTTGGCATGAAGGGAAGGAGTCAGAAACCAGACCACTGTCTCATTTCTATGTCGGTGTCACATAACACAGGTGTCCAGCCTATTTTCACATAAAGCAGATAAAATGAAGGAGAACAGAGTGTCAGCTTATCTGTGTGGTTAATGTTGGAAAGATGAGATACACCTGGAAATTATTCACTGCTACTTAAATTATAAAATGATGCTTCAAATGGAGCTGTTAAGGCACCAGCATCACCTTTCCTGACCATCCACACTCACGTTCCTTGGAAACTTCTCAATAAAAGTTCTGGTTAGTGTGGTTGAGGTTCGCTGTGCTGAGGAACTCAAAATGAGACAATGGAATCATTGTTTGAGTCCTATAGTTTGGATTCTGGATTTCCTGGCAAATATCTATCTGTCAGAGCTTTAGCCCCCAGGTAGTGCTACTGGGAAACACTATGCATGGTTTGGTGGTATAGTATTATATCAGGTCTTTAAATTGTTAGGAACACACTTTCATCATTCCTTGTTTTCCAGGTTTTGAAATTGGTGGCCTTGTTCTGACACATACTTCTTTGCCTGGCTGTGCTGTCTTGACAATGAACCAAGCGTTGGAGCTAATCTACCATTGGCCACATCCTCTGTAACTGTGAGCCAAAGTAGAACTCTCTCTTCACAAGCCAATAATTTCAGGTATTTGGTTATAGTTGCAGGAATATACCAAAATAAAATTTGTACCAAAATTAGTTTTGTAAATAGTTTGCCTTCAGAGCTGAATGTTTTTGGTCATAGTATCTACTTCCTTATGCTGGATTCAAACCCCATGATCCCAGAGATCCTAGGAGCTCTTTCATCCTTTGTCTAGAGTAAGTTTGGAAGAGCACATCTATTAAAGAGGGGGAGAGAAAGTTTACAATAATAAAAACATACCTAAAGCTCCTCTGCTGTACTTTACTTCCATGTCCAATGGAACATATGGTTTTGCTAAAAAGTGTGATATATGAAACATTGTGTAATGTGCATGACATATAGCATATAATCAGTGAATATTGGTTACTGTTACTTACTTTTAGGTTTCAGAACACCTAAGGGAAAAATATCTTGCCCAGGAATGGACAGTTAAACAGAATTTTGAATATTCATAATTTAACTAGAATGGAATGTGATTAAGAATCAAATATATTTGAAGTACACAAGACAAAAATAAAAGAGGCTTAATTGATGGTTTCCACACAGTGGGTATTCATGTGTCTGATTCTAGATAGTACAGAAACTGGCTGTGAAGCACACTGGGATTCCCTATGCACAGTTACTCCAAGATAGCAGATCCTGGATGTGTAGAGCATGATTTAATTTTAGCATTTGCTTTAACCTTCCATTCTTCCTTGTCAGATAGCAATGTATAGGGATGCTGGTTTATCCAAAGATGCTTCAGAACCAATTGTGTGAAAAGGGGCATCAGAGTCAGTAGGTAGGAAGAAAGTGGGGGGAAAAGAAACCAAGGTTGGCTAATGGATGACAATCCTTGTGTATGACTAGGCGGTACTGGCTGAAACTTTTCAAATGTGAAGTCTGACAAGTGTCCCTCATAGTATTGAAAGTTGCAGTGAATGAAGTCTCATTGGTATTCCCTTGTTCAACTTGTCCTCATGTCCTAAGAGAGGGAGTGTTGCATTATGTTAGTTTTCAGAACTCTTCCCAGCTTCTGGATTGAGAGCTCTCCACTCTTCTTCTGAATTTGGAGGAAGAGGAAATTTCCACAGTAGCTTGATCTTTGAATATTTCTACTCCTGCTTAGATCTTAAGGGAGAATATAACATACCTTAATTTAAGCCTACCTTTGAAAGTCTAAATTGGTTTGTTCTTCGCTTAGTCATTAGAAAACTTGTTGAGATAGAAATCTTCAAGGAAACAATGCTAATTGCTGTGTCATCTTTCTCCAATTAACTTTGGCATATCAAAAATAATTGCATTTCTCTTCATCTTCTCTACCTTTTTTCAGCTTAACAAAAAGACCAGATGTTACTAATTGTGATTGTTGTACTACAAGGCATTTGTCTCCAGGGCTTTGGGTTCAGAAGCACAGCCTCTCCCCAGGCACATGCTCAGAGAATGTGTGTACGTTGGGGTTAGTAAATCTAAAGACTTTAAATTTATTTAGCATTTCCTCAGCAAGAACTCTTCATTCACTAATGCACCTTAGTTGCCTTGGGATGGTCACACATTAAACCAGAAATCAGAACCTCACAGACTGTCACAACTGCAAATGTGAGAAATTTTAACTCCTAAGTAAACAGCAGTCATGTTTTTTTAATTTAATTACAAAGAAAGAGAACAGAGAGAATGACAATGGAGCACAGGGCCTCTTGCCACTGTAAAAGAACTCCAGTTAGATGTTCCTCCCTTTTTATGTATTTGCATCTATGTGGGTACTAGAGAATTGTACCCAGTCCTTCAGGCTTTGCAAGCAAGCACTTTTAACATCTGAGCCTCTCTCTAGGCCAAAGATGTTTTTATTTAAGAAAATAAGCATATACAATTCAAAATTGTATTTCGTATAATCTGGGAGCATTTTTTTTTCTTTTTCAGAGTGCACAAGGACTCTCAGTCTTTAAAAGCAAATGTTTAAATACCCTCTCTTTTTTTTTTGTTGGAGATTATGAGGCTAAAGTTTTTGATAACCATAAACTAACTTGACACTTGCTCCCAATAAATCTTCATGGTTAGCTCCTGTGATAAACCCACCATGTGTGCTGTTGTACGTTGGAGCTGTAGCAGATACAAAGGTTAGTTAAAAGTAGATATAAATTTGGTCACTCCTAGTTTTTATATTCTAATAATAAAATTCTGGGTGCCAAGGAAGACAATTGTTCACTGTATTGTGGTGGATGTTGCATAGCAAGCACACAGTTGTTTGATTTTTGACAACTTTTGTGTGGTCTTTGTCCCTATGATCAAATTATTAGTCATCCAGCTTTAGTGTCTTTATCATAAGAGGACAAATATCATGTTAATATATCATGCCAGATAATTTCACAAGAGCTTTGTATATCTGCACTTGACACTTGCCCCATATTTTGCAAGACTTCTTTCTCCTTCTCTCCTCCTCCTCCTCCTCTTCTTCTTCTTCTTCCTCTTCTTCCTCCTTCTCCTTCTTTTAAGAGAGAAAACGGAGTTACAGAACTGACATGAGTATAAGTTACTGGACGGTAGTCCCTGAGACCCAAGGTCACAGTTAGTGAATGTACAACTCATCTTTAGACTTGGTTTTGGCTCATGTCTCCTTGCCCATTCTTATTACTCAAGCATTTCTCCTATTGTAAATGTTCCTTACATGTTTTGTCCATTTTGCTGGAATATCTGCTTCAAAGACATTTTCCTAAAGCTGGTAGAATTGAGAAATTTAACACATAATGTGAAAATTCACATAAGCATTCCTCTTTACCCTGTGAGACTTCTGTGAGAGTCTTAGATTATGGAGAAGATGGTGGACATAGGTAATCTTCAGTGTTCAGGAACCAAGCGGTGCCCTCAGTACCAAAGTGAAAAAGTGCCAGAAATGGTTCCTGTCAACATTATTATTTCCAAACAAGCAAAAGTCCTCTTCAGTGTCTCTCCTGTTAAGTGGCTTCAGAACATGATAAATGTTGTGTAGCTCTAGCTCTACCATCCTCTCTCTCCCTCTCTCTCCTTCCCTCCCTCCTTTCTTCCTCCTTTTTCCCTCCATCTTTCTTTCTCTATCCTAATGTTCTCAAACAGAGTTCTCCTGTTCCCCTCAGGAATTTCCTAACTAGAACATAGTTGGCAATTTGACATTTGAATTTTCACAAACTGGGAGATAGAGCTGCTACTGGCATCTGGTGGGTAGTGCCAGGGATGCTGTTAAAAAATCTCATCCTGCACAGAGCTGGTAGAGTAATGAGTTATCTGACCCAAAATGTCAAAGGGAAATAGTGTTTCTTGAGAAGAGCCATTTGTCATTTTGTGAACATATATTAGTTCCTTGGTGCTGACAGAGTCACTATGAGGTAGGGAATGAAGACTTGAAAGGGACAAGTAGTCTTAACTGAGGTCCATGGCTGTGACAGTGAAATCTCCATATAAATCATCAGTGTCTTAACATCTCATTTTCCATATATTTTTCCTTGAAGTCTCTACTAGGGTAAAGGACTTTCTATCACCCATGTTATTCCGTCCTGTTTTTGTTTATAAAAAATGTCAACTTAGGAAAGATTTCTGTGTAAACTCTTCATGTATTTTTTGTTTCCTACAAATAAATTCTGCATTACATCTGTTTTCTTCATCTTGCTGCACTATAAATCTAAGCACATGTCAAATGTAAAAGCCTCACACTTCTAGCTAGCCAAAGGATGTAGCATTTTGTAGCAACTCTCCTCTGAGCTAAGAGCTAAGCAGGCTGAACAGCCAGGAGGAGCTGGCCTTTTGAGTGATAGCACATTTCAAAGGCAAGAAAGAGACAAACTGGAAACAGACATGGGGGTAATGTATTGAAGGATGAAAGAAGAAAAACAAGAAACAGTGCCATGTATGGCTCTCAGCCCAGATTCCCATCCTAGAGCCAATTTGTTAAGGTGCGACATTAGAATTTCATAACAATAGCAAGGATGGCTTAGCATTATATTTAGCTCAAGAAGCAATTAAAGACAGAAAGGAAAAGAACACATAGAGTGTGCGTGATAAGCTAAGCACAAGATGTTAACACGTGTGTTTAGCAAACAGTGGAAATGAACTACCTGCAATTGTGGAAATGTTCTCCACACTCAGCTAAAACCATAGTGAAGCAAAATACCTTCTTCAGTTCATATATGCTAAAACAATTTTACAAAGAAAGTGTATAAAACTGAAGCACTCAGCTAATTTGGTCACTGTTAGTAGGAAAAAAATTATTTGGCAATACGTCAAAATATACTCTGAGGGGGAAAGAACACGTACTCTTAACTGATGATTTGGCTGAAATTTTCACTTTTTAATTGGTGTTTCTGTTCTGGGGCAGGCTATGCTTTATTTTTTTTTTTAATTTTATTTTTAACTTTCTTTACCTACCTTCAGTTTTATAGCCTCATGTTATGTTCATCTTCCTTTGAATAAAAATTTTTGCCAGAGACTACCCTATTATAACAGTATTTTTATTCATTTTTTCTACCTGATACATGTTTACCAAACTTTTTTAAATTGAAGAAAAATTAACTGAATATTTGCTGTGAATACTTGACATTAGCTAAAATGGAAGCTGGGGACATGTTTGGGATCAACATCACAATTCTGATTTTGGTTAAACTCATTTTTGTTTTAAATTTTCCCAATACTTATAGAAAGTAGAGAAGAGAACCAAATTATTTAAATAATTTCCTCATCAAAGCTTTACATATTTATATAAAATATAAACACAAATACACATGCATATAAATTACAGTGCCTTTCTCTGATAGTTAGGTTTTGTTGTCAACTTGATCTTTTTAATTATCTTTGGTAGGTCTTTGATGTTTATCACAGGAGGGCAGCCCTCTCAGCAGGTATTAGGATGTAAGGAAGCTTAGGATAGCTGGAAATTCACATCCCTTCCTGGGAGGGCAGTGTAGGAAGAAAATTCCACAGACTTGGGAAGCCAATAAGTCTGGGATAAGGTTGCAAGAGCCAGCCCTAAGGCTATATAAAGTGAAAATAAATATCTGTCTCCCCCTGTCTTCCTGCCTGCCTGGCTACTGGTGCTTGCCATGTATCTCTTCCTTGGCACTGGAACAAAGCTTCCTCAGAATTCCAGCTTGGACTAAATGAAGACCAGTGGCTCACCAGGAAGCCTTTAGGCCTTCAGTGCTGGATTGGGACTGCGGAGGCATCCAGCCATGTGGACTGCGTGGGCAACCAGTCCTTTGACTCTCAGGCTTACAAAATGGTATTGTGGCACTGCCCTGAGCTAATCCAATAAGTACCCTTTTTGTTTACTACAATTCATTCTGCTGGTTCTATTCCTCTAGAGAACCCTGACTAATACACTTTCTTACATGAGTAAAATAATCTCTCCTGTTTTCCTTAGTTTTACCTCAAGACTTAATAACCTAATATGGAAATAACTCAGATTTAAGTAAATCAGTCATAATTTGTGAAAGAACCTTGATATAATGATGGAATGACAGGCGATCAGTTAGACATACCATCTCACCATTACCTTGAAGCTAATGATGTATCAATTCAAAAGGATTATCTCAAATCAAAACCAATTATTCTCATGACAATATTTTTCCTTCTTTCTTCATTTCACTCCCATCATGTAGTACAATGCCAGTTCCTAAGGAATGAGCTCAGATCCCTTCAAGGATACGGGCACTGCCATTTAACTCATGTTTAGACTTTTGCTATATTATTCATGAGGGGTATCTCTTGCACTGAAATTACTATATAGGTCAGAAACATTTTAAGATCATATTTTATTACTTTATTATAATATCACATTAGATAATGCAATTCAGTGATTAGATAATTTTACATTTTAAGATACACCAAATAAAATGATATGAGAATCTATTTGTGAGAACAGGACTGGGGATAAATCCCCAAATAATCTTGAGGATTGGAAATATTGCTTTCATTTTGCCACAATAAGAGTCTCAGCATTGTATATGCAACACTCTCTTAATATTCAATATTAAGAGAAAACCATTTGACCGTGTCTTGTAATATTTTTTTTTCACATTGCATTCTATTCCTGTCTCTTTTTACAACTTCTGATGTTACATCATCTCTGTTCTACATGGGTTAGGACAGCAGATATGTGTCATTTCAGTGTTGAGACTGAAACAAGGTAGCTTACCTTCTGGGCAATGCCTTTGTCATGTGATGGGCAGCTTGCAGCTATTCAGAATGCCGGTACTCACTGGGATGGAAGAATCAAGACACCTTGCTAACCAAGGAACATTGCTCTAACCTTAAGGACAATTGCCTCATATACTTCCAGTAAAATAACATGCTCAGTGATTATTTACTCACACATGTGATAAAAATGTATTGTCACTGCCATATTTGAATAAAAATAAGCCTGTGAATAATTGATCAGTTTGACAACCCCTGGTCCCAGCCACCGATTCCTTCCCTCACTGAGCTGTTGACCAAAGTGACCCATGACGGTCCAAAACCAAGACAGAATTCTGTCAAGCTCTTGAATGACCTCCCCAGGACTGAGGCAAAACCCTGTTGCTGAAGAAACCACAGAATGCCATCGATCAGCATCAAGACACCCTTAGACCCTTCAAGGTCCAGAATGGTATCCAGTCCCCAGATGGTAGATAGTGCAGTGGTGGAAGGAACTGCACAAGCTGCCAGGGGAAGCTGATCAATGACACTGTAGTAAACAGAGACCACTGGCATGAAACACAGATTGCAGCCATGAGTAGGCTGACCACACCTCCTACTGGGAGAGAACAGTGAACCAAGAAAGGAGCACTAGTGCAATGGAGGAGCCTGGGCCTGGGAGAGACAATCAACAGCTTTTAAATTTGGCCAAATATCCCACTTAGTGAGGCGAAACCCGTGACTGGAACTGGGGAATCAGTGCGATATGCACCAGATCCCGTACTCTTGGGCTCCCAAGAAAAGATGTGCTATTGGACCGATTGACGGGGAGGCTACTAAAAATAGAATTTAGGTAATTCAAAATTGTGTATATTTGTTAACCTATACTGACCTCACTCTCCGATGGAGATTGTGTTTTTATTTTTCAGGATGCAGCGAGAGAGTTGTAGCCCATTTAACCCTACCAACCGACTGTAGGCCGATAGCTGAGATTCTCGCAATAGATGGGCCACCACAGTCATATCATGGAGGACCCATATGGAACCCTGCAGAGAATTATGGGATGAACAAGGGACCCACAGCCACAGCGATTCAATCAACACAGGATAAGCCAGGGTGACAGAAACCAACAGTTTTAGACACAAAGCCCCCTAAGCTCACAACATTAAAGCAGCCTTAATACTCACCCACCATGACTCAGGGAACTGATCGGAAGAGGGGGCGAGAAGATTGTGAGAGTCATGGTGGGGAGACTATCCAGAGGCATGGCACCCCTGAATAACAACACACTTGGGCCAGGAGAACCGGACTGAGTACTAGGCAATCCATGGTCCCCTGCCACAAGGACTGATCCAGATGACTCACAGAGGAGGAGGATATCCAACTGATTGGGGATGGGGAGGGGGGACATTTGGGAATTGGGGACAACAACTCATTGTTTGCCCACTAAATAATGTAACTCATTATGGACAATAAATAAATATTTTCAAAAATGCATTGTGTGAATATCTGTATTGTTTTTGTCCCAATTAACCCAGAAGAGTTTTCAGAGTTTTGTAACTTATGAACAATTCTGTCTTCCAAATTTAAAGTATCTGTTGGATTTTTTTAAGGAACAAAATAAAATTATTTGGATTTTTTAAAAAAGGGAGAGAATGGATGCTATGACAAATCTCTAATTCTAGCAGCCAAGAGAATTTAGAAAGTGCTGAGAATAAGTGACCATTGACTGCTCAGTGTTAAATTAGATGTCTCTATTATACTCTACAAGACTTCAAGAAATATCATGGAAGAGGAGGAGGAAAGAATATGAGATATAAAAGAAAGGGAGGTACTTTGGAATGCTGTCTTCTAGATATGAAATGGCCTTTGCAGAATGACCTCACAATAACTGCCATTTCCACAGAAGACATGCACAATATTGGGACCATCACATTCCATCACAGATGGTGGAAGGAGGCAGACAAAAGACATCAAAATAGAAGATGGACTGGTTTTTTGTTAAGAAGAGGTTCACTGGAGAGGAAACAGAAGGCAGGACAACAGGAGGTAATGGGAGGGGTTGTGATCAAAGTACAACATGTTCATTTATGAAAAATTTCAATTAAAAAGTTCATTTTTATGTCATTTAGAGGAAGTAAAATAGGTTGGCCACTAAGTGTGGTGCTATTATGTGACAGAATAATCCTTCTCTTATGATAGGAGAAATAATTTGAGGTTCTATAGCACTCAATAACAGGATATTGTCACTCAATGGTTAAAATGGAGGAATTTGAATTTATTTCCTCCTATCAAAAAAAAATAACAAAAAAGGTTTAAGGTGAACAATTTGCTAATTGCCTTAAATAGATAACAACCCAATTTACACATGAATCAAAAAATATATTATGCGTCATTAATATATACAAATACTAGACATCTATCAAATAATAATACAATAGTAAATGGCTAGCAGATGCATTTAATGTGTCAAGTTTACTAATTTGATATGGTGCAAGTGTTTATGAATCACAACACTGATATGTTGAAACCTAAGTACTAAAATGATGATATTAGGAGAGTAGTAATTAAATCATGAGAACTGTTCCTCATCAAGTAGGTCAGCAATCTTATTAGAGAGGCCTCTACTGAGCTGTTTTGCTCTTTCTACTGAGAGCTGGGAATTGTCACCTAGGCTCCAGAAAGGGCCCTCACCAGATACTACATCTAGTGGTGGTCTTCTTCATATGCATATCTGGAGGATATTTCAGCCTCCAGAACTGGAAGAATTTTTGAAAAAAACAAGTGGGGCATGGTGGTGCACACCTATAATCACAGCATTCAGGAGGCAGAGGTATGAGGATCACCATGAGTTCAAGGCCATCCTGAGACTACATAGTTAGTTCCAAGTCATCCTAGGCTAGAATGAGACTCTACCTTATAAAACCAAAACAAAAAAAAGTTTCAAAAAATGAATAGAAAAAAATTAAAGAGAAGATATTTATTAATGAAAATTTAAATAGAAGTCTATGAACTAAAATAATAAAGAGGATACTATACATTCATATGCATTCAGTGATAACTTTGGTGAATAGCTTTATATAATTTCCTTAGTTTTATAGAGTTCTCTCCTTGTTAAACTTGCTGTACAAATAACTCCTTTCCCCTTTTGTCCTTTTATTTTTTTCTTTTCTTACTATTTTTCCTTTTAAAAATATCTTTATTATCTAAATTTATCTTAAATGGGAAACTAAGCAACTTAGTTTCCCATTTTCTTGAATATGTAAATAGAAAAGAAAGTTGAATGTTTGTCATATGGTATGTTTATGCCTAACCACTTAGGGTTTAGCTTTACGGCTAACATAAAAAAAAAAAAAAACAAGGATAACAATCATATTTTTAAGTTTATAAAGTCATTGTCCACCTAGTGAATTTGGGTCCTCATCAGAGTTATGGTGATTTCCCCATTTTCTAATCATTTATTAACTGATAACATCTTTCCTACCACATCTTTAGTATGCACAGCAAGTTATTTAACAATATCTAGTTTCTTCCTGCCTTATGAGCACTATCTTTTAGGAAATGTATTATCCAAGTTAGCTATATATTCTAAGATGATTCTCAGTTTCCTTTACAGTGCTGGCATTAGGCGCTTTGATGTGGAATGTTTGGAGTAACCACAGAAGTTAAGTAAGAAAGATGAATAGGGTGTGCAGTGCTGTGGGTGAAAGGCTATGCCTTAACCTGACAAAATGACTTTAAATTGGACCCAGACTCAGTTGATTCCCCATTATTTTGTTTCATTAATGCCGTGATAGAGGAAATATTCAAGCACTGAACCTTATAAAATCTTCCACAGACAAGATGGACTCAACAGAAAATGAGGGAAGAAAAATGTCCAAAGAAGCAAGGATCATCTTCACAGTGCACTACACAATCAGGGTTAACCCAGGGACTCCATGCTGCCAAATGCTAATCTTCAGAGGCAGGGTCAGGAACAGTGACAGATTAAAGGCATAACCACTAATAAGGAACGCCAGCATCCAGGCTGACCACATTCCACTTATGCCACAGAGTCAGAGCACTTTAGAAGTCGCTGTAACACCAGAAATTATGGAAAGGATCTCAGCTGTGATTCTCTTCTTACTTGTCCCAGCTCCTACTTTTGTGAAAAAAAAAAAAAATCCCTGTCAACTAGTTTATCACAGAGCTATGTTTATTAAAGACATTTTGACTGTGGTAGCTTATAGAAGAGAAGTGATTCTGGTTTTTTTGTTTGTTTGATCGTTTGTTTTGTTTTTTGATGTGGCAATCAGCTTGCAAGGATTCAGACCACCAAACACATGGTTTTTCTCCCCCTTTGGCTATTTTCATCAAGCAAAAAATTAAGTTAAGAAAGGTGGAGGGTTGTAGGAAAAACAGAAAACAAAACAAATAACTTCAGTTATCAATGAATATTTGTTCAAGACAGAACTAGAACCATATATGTATATATATATATATATATATATATATATACATATATATATATATATTTGGTATGAATGATATTTAAAGAATTGACCATTTTGTTATTACTTGGCAGAGTAGTTAATTCATTTATCGGTGAGAGTTAGGACACATCACAATTAATTAGCTTAATGTATGTGTGCTAAATGTAAATATGGAAATAGCAGCACGGAATTATTCATGCTTCACTTTCTCTGGTGTTGAGCAGGAAAATGCAACTGGAAACAGAGATTTCTTCTGAGTCCCCTCTATTCCCTAGGGGCTAATACTCACAACAAATACATCATTTATTTTTATCACAAAAACAGAGAAAAACCTGGATTTTTTTCTGAATTTTAATTATGCAATATAGAGATATTTGCCCTCAGCCAAGTTTAAGCATATTAATGTATATGGGCTAAATTTACCTAATATGTATAAATAATCAAATAACACTAATTTGGTGGTACTACAATAACCAGGCTTTGTTTTTATTAAAAAAATCCAAACAGCAACAATGATATATGTATTTGGGGAAACATACTCCTTGTAGCTGACATGAATCAAAAGGCAGTCAATAAAATATTTCACCTCTGCATTTTAAATAACATAATTAAGGAATTGTAAAGAAGTATCTAAGTTGGTAGCATAGCAAGAACACAACAAAATGCTTTTCTAGGAACTAAGCTGCTTTTCTGAGTTGAGGATTGATACACTAAGAAAAGTACAGCCTATTAATTCTAATTCTAATGTGCTTTAAGGCAAGGCTCTACTCTGGTGTGTTACACCGCAATTCTGGATTTATTACTACTACATAATTGTAATTATAGTCATTTTGTACTATTACCTTTGCTTTCAGTCTTCCCTTTTCTCTCTTTCTCTCTCTAAAACCTCCCTCAGAAGCATTAAAGCAAGAGAGCTAATAATAAAAAGGCTTGATGCTGTAACACAGATGCCCCCTGACAGGTCGGAGAGCCTGAGTCACACATGGACCAACTGGACTGTGTGGCTTGTCTGATATGCAGTGGCTATGACAATTTGTCCTGAGTTACCTTGAACTAGAAAAGTTTAAATACATATTTGTTTACTGACGAACCAACAGAATGGAAAACACAGTTCATTGTTTTATTCACAGTACAGTTAGGGAATATATTTGTGAGAAAGGAGGTTCTTTCTTGATAATTAAGAGACATATCAAATAATTAATAAGTATATGTCAATCAAGAAGTGTTGAGTCAAATGAAAAAGCTTATGACAGCCTCTTCCAAAGATTCTTAAAGCAATGCATAGGAGTCTTCCTGTAGTGTCATAATTATCAGCTGGAAGCCCTCCATACAAAATGTAAAAATAACTGTGTACCATCTGCTGATTGGTTTTCCCAGCAAATACATATGCAAAAGGGAATCAAGAACAACAACAAAATTGAAAATCCAGTGCTCAGGGATGCTCAGTGATGGCCAGAATCTTAATAAGCTACTTGCTGTGAATTAAATCTCACGATCCATAGGATGATGATATAACACACTATAAGATACATGAAAGTGCTATCATATTTATGGGCATGAGCAAAGCGATCACACTTAAAATTTAGTCTTCCCATACAGACAACCAAGTATATTCTTTGGAGAGTTTAACGAAGGTCAAGAATAGTGTCACAGTCAGCCACATGCCGCTGGGATGAATCTCCAATCCAGGCACAGTTTATGGGAGGAAACAATTTATTCAAGCTACAGATCCAGGGGAAGTCTCAAAAAAGTGAAAGAGGTTGGCCCTCTTTCACAGGTCCAAGCAGAGAAAAAAACCCATCACCTACACCACACACACAGAACAGGGAACAGGCAGGAGGCCAAGGAGAGAATTCTTTCACCTTTATATAGCCTTAGTGTGGGGTCTTGCAATTCTATCCCAGACTTAATGGCTTCCTGAGTCTCTGGAATTTCCTTCCTGCCCTGCCCACACAGGAAAGGATGTTTACTTTTAGCTCTCCTGAGCTTCCTTACATCCTGCCCCCTACTGAGAGGCTGCCTTCCTGTGAACATCCTCAGACTCCCACCCAAAAGTAATTGAAAGTTCAAATTGGCATCAAAACTTAACCATCACAAATAGCTAAAGAAAGTGAGCTAAAATCATTATGACATTTAGCCACAAACAGGTTATTTTTCTCCAGGTTTATTTTTTTCATGATTGTCTTTATGAATAAATAGCTTTCTCCAATATAAAAAACAAAAGTCTGTTTTTTTCCTTATGCTAATAATGTTGTATAATGTGTCAGTATTAAACTGTTCAGTTTCTTGCTTAAATCAGCAATGGGTCAATGTAGAATTTTATCATGTAATTATTTTGACCTAAAGGGTTTTCACAGTCTTCTCATAGCTTTCAACATGGTTGTTCTTGTTCTGTGATTCAGTCTTTATGAAAGTCTTCATTTTCAAAGCAAGGGGAAAACATATGGGTAGCTCTAAAGATGTCATAGGAATCATGAAACATAAAGTCTTACATGTTACAGTATTCTTAGCAATGGCAGGACAGACTGTAGCTTAATGTGTCTTCCTTTACAATATCGCAAAGCACATTTTAATTGTTTAATTCAAGTTCTCTTGGGGAATAAGAAATTAAAGACGGATTTCCACTAGATGCCTTAAAATGTTCAGAGTTTGTCTTTCTTCTCTTTCCCTGATCCATCTTCCTAAAAAGTGAATAAGTGGTATTTGCCTTTACAGAATGTTTGAAGGCCTATAATCCCAACTCTACATGTCCAGAGTTTAATATCAAAGGAATCACAGTGAACTAGGTTATCCAAGACCACAAAGGGCTGTGTGTGCTCTTGGAGGACTACAAAGGTGTTTCTAGATCAAAGTTCCAAAGCAAATGGCTAAGTGAGAAATATCTAATACAAAACAAATTTTGAGTCCACCTTCTAGTATTTAAAATTATTTGGTGTATTTTTAAAACCACTCTCTTTCCTTGTGTAATCAGATCATGGTGAGCGATGGGCATGTTCTCAGTGCATTGTGAATAAGGCCAGAATTTCAACTCTGACTTACATTTACCAGTATGGGGTCTAAGTGCATGAAGGAAGAAAATGACTTTTGGTTTTCTTTAGAGGATCTGGGTTGTAACGAGTAAAATAACTTACATATTCCCTCAAGTATAATACTTTATAGTGAAACTCTAGCTGCATAAGTAACTTTATGGAGAATTTATATTATAGCATGCAATTTAAAGATATGTCCCCAGATTCAATCCAGCTCCATAACCATGGAGTCCTAAACTTTAGGCAGTACCATTACTTTCTCTAAGGGTCATCATCATCATCTGTAAACTCTGGGCATGGTATCAGTGGAAAGAGGAAGTGCAAAATAATTGTCAAGGGTTCCAAGAATAACATTAAGGAGGTTTGCATCTTTCTTTTTAATTATACGACTGTAGTATCTTGGAAAAGTTCATTATCCTTCTACTTCAGTTCCATTATCTGCAAAATAAGGATATTTGTTAGTCTTTTCTTTATCACTGTAGCTTTTGACATTGGGATGAGACAGAACGTCATGGGTAAAACAAGTGGGAAAACAACATGCTTACATATGGTGACGAGAAAATGAGAGAGCAGAGAGAGGAGAAGAGAGAAAGGAAGAGAAGAGGAGAGGAGAGAAGAGAAGAGAAAAAGGAGAAGAGAAGAGAAGTGAAGAGGAGGTGTAAGGTGAAAAAAATGAGAAAGAATACTGAGGCCACAAAATCTCCATGTCACCATTAGAACATGAGCTCAGTGAGCTAAAATCCTCTGGAAAGACCTACTTCCTAAGTTTTTCTCACCAGCTTTCCAGGCTCAAGATCAAGCCTATATCACATGGCCTTTGAAGCCATTTGATATCTAAGCAATATCAACTTTAAAGAGTTGTTGGAAGTAATATTGTAGGTGAAGTAATGACAACTATTCCTGTCACTGTCATGATATTGCAATGGTGTGCTAAGTAATAACCATGAGGAATTAGGTAAGCATTGAATAGAAAGAAAATTATATTTTAAAATGCTTCATCATGTCTACGAACTACTGTGCAAGTGTTGGTGCATACAATTCTGTGCAGGAATAAGTACATACTAATGTAAAGATAAAAGTTTCACACATGATAAAGCATACACACAAACTATGATTTTAATGTATTTTAAATTCTGTAAAGAGAAAGGAAATGTGAAAAAAATAAATGGCCATATGCTTCCTGAATAGTTATAAGTTAAATGTGTAAAGATGCTAATTCACTATTCTTACAATACTGATTCATTTAAGAATTAAACGTTTTACACACACGTACATACATACATACATACATACATATATACATATATACATACATACATACATACATACATACATACACACCCACCCCCCCACACACACCTTTTACTTAGTTGCTGACAAGTTGAAAGAGTTAATGAAATATTGATCTTTATTCTATCCTTGTTCTTTTTTTTATTTGATAGATTCTTAGTAAATTACAATATAGCTAGTTTTCTTGGATTATCAAATGTTGGATTCTACCCTAAAGCTAGGGGAGTCTGGGAAGCAATGTGCTGCCCTCTGTGTCCTTCCACAGGTAACAAACACCATCTGGGTGTCTAAGCAATCTGACAGCAATCATGGGAGGACAATAGATGAGAATTGAAGAACTACAGAGACATCTTTATTCTTTAGGGCATTACTATATTTATTCAAATTAGAAAATGCTGATGGCCTTTTATGGACCATATGTTTTCTTGGTATAATGCTTTTCTGTCTGTAATTTGCCCAGTGAATCAAACATGGCATTATAATAAAAGCATTATAGCAAGAAGAAATTTTTGTTTCACAACAGGTAAGAACTATGACATGGAAGGCCATAGACCCCATAAGGAATCATATTTGACCTTTGGCTACATAAAGACCAATTAAATAGCCTGCAAAGTGTGTATGTTAAGACCTTTGATTAATCCTGATCTCACTTTTGGTTAGAGAACCTTCTTTTTACAGAAGACAGAGAATACCTGGGAATTCCAAAATTCATCAAAATGATAAGATAGCCCAGAGATTAGCACTTGACAAGTTATCTCTGTCACACCCTCTGGGGCTCACACTTCAGAAGTAGTCATCTATAAAATATGAGTGCTGGTCTCACTGCTAGACAGAGAACCATCTCTGTGGAGAAGACTCAAGAGTCATCAAAGAAGAAAATAAGAGGCTGTTGAGAGATTAAGACTAAAGGAGACATCTCTACCACATCCTGGGAAGCTTGGGGGACATTGTGGAATAGAGAGCAGAAAGAAAGGGTGCATAGGCTTAGTGTGCTGCATTGTCATCCAGACTTGAACAGATTGGTGCTTTGATGACCCCACAATGGTTACAGACCACATAGTTCTGACTCCATGAACACTGGGGCGTGGAAGACAGACATGGAGAACAGAGGAAGGACTACTTTAAAAGAGAAGAATCCTCTGGGTATGAGACCAATAATAATGATGGCATAGAAGCTAGAAACAGGAGCAAAATACTATAGATTCATATATTAAAGTTCTCAACAATAATAAAAAGCAAAGTAATACTTTTGCTATGACTCTAAGGCCCAGAATAACAACCACTATTTGTCTGATGAAACTGGTCTTACTGAACCAGTGGAAATGCTTTTATACATTTTGATTTAGACAAGTGAAAGTGACCCAAATAATTCCTTGGGCAGTTTAATGTTGAATTAATGTATAATATAACCTCTCTCTATTTGGGATTATTATTTTAAACATACTAGAAACTCAACTGCTGTAGGAGTTTTGATAAACTAGGTATAATTTATTGAGTTTATTTCTACTTATTTTCTACTTATTTTTATTTTCTACTTATTTTATTTAATATAGATTATTTTCAAATTCAAAACATAGCATATGTAATTGAATAAGGGGTGAAAATTAGAGGTGATATATAGAGCATGATTATCCCAGATACTTCTGTGTCCTTCTCCCAAGTCTTCACAGGGTCAAGAACATTTCTTGCCTGGATTGTAGGCAGAAGTGCAGAACTATGACCATGGGGTCATATTGTAGGTAAGATGAAGGGACATTGTTGTTAGAAAGCGATAAAGATTTCTGCCTATTAATCAATTTATTGTGTGCCTCACACTGTTGGCCTGCCAGGTAGGAAATGATTCTGGTTCATCTGCCTAAATGTATCATAAAATATAACCTCTGGAAGGAATTAGATTTGATTTTTAGAGCAATTCAGTCTTAACTTACATAAGGTTCTACCCTTAAACAAGATCATTTAAGATCTATGAAGAATGCTTAGTTGTCAAGAGACTTACATGAAAAAAGCCTAACCACTTAGGTTTATTGTGCAGTTTCCACATAATGCCGGATGCACAAAGTGGTGTGTCAGTTAACTCTTTCAGGCAAGTTCTACAGATTCCTTGCCTTACGCCCTCCCCTTGAATGGGAGGTGTCTCTGACAAGAGTTTAAACCTAATCATGAAACTAATAGGTCAGGTATGGACCAACCAGCTGTCTCTCTGACTTACCTAGCCCAGGTCATATAAGTCACTTTCCCACAGGAACCTCTCTTTCTCATGATGGGAGCCCTCTGTAATCTTTCCTTCTTCTGCTTATTTGGCTGAACAGCATAGATTTTGTTAAACCCTCTCCCACGTGTTTTCCCACACTGGTGGCTGGAGATCTCTGTAACTTCCCATTTTCTTTTGAATAAATTCTCCCACTATAACGTATCCTCTGGTGGTCTATAATTTTAATTCTTTAATTTTATAGACAAGAATTTGGGTACTCCTTAAATTCTGAGGTGCATTGGAATTAGCAGGGTACTCTTTAAGTTCTAATCCCCAGCTCCCCTATTACAGTGGCACATTCACCTGGAGTTCATTTGCAGCAACTGAAGCCCTGTTGTGCCCATTCTCTCTCTCTCCCTCTCCCTGCTTGAAAATAAATAAATTAAAATATAAGAAAAGTCCATAGAATTTTTAACTCTATTTTTAACATTCTACATTATTTAGAAGGGAGCAGCAAAATATGCTTCAAGTTCAAATAATTGTTTCTTTGTTTTGTTTTCCAATAAAACTTTAATTCCAATATAGGTCAAACAAAATCTCGTATGTTACAAAAGGAATGAATGAGGATATCTGGCAACCATGAATACTGACAGTTAGATGAGGAAAAAACTCATTTTATAAGCAGAGACATTTGAGGACAACACAAGGGCTGGTGGTCAAGAGTTATTTTCTGACAAACTTCCCTTGAGGCCTTTCAGCTCTGCTCATTGAAACACTGAGTGAACAGAACAGGCTGATGACCACATTGGGTATTGAGGATATTCTTTTCCTAGAAGTGACCTCCATGTCATTAGAATTAGAATTTGTTTTGCATACAACAAACTCTAACTTGCCATTTTTGATAAAAGGAACCTCAGGTTTCCAATGATTCCAACAGGAAAAGTATGAATTCAGCTATCAAGATTCCTGTATGGCTTGGGAGAGCGCTCACTGGGTGAGAAGAGTTTCTTGCACAAGAATGGCAACCTGGGTTTTGATCCCCAGAACACACATAGAACCACACATGAACTCCATATGAGGGTATGTAATCCCAGCCCTAGTATGAAGAGATGAGATGTGGAGACAGGAAAACTCTGGAAGCTTGAGCACAGTCAGCCTGGTATCCTTGGCTCAGAATCAAAAAGATCCTGTCTCAAACAAGATGAAAGAATAACATAAAAATCAGAATGGTCACAATATTTTGAGCACTGTAGTTGTTTTCACTTATTTTTGTCCTTAAAATGAAAAAAAAAACTTTGCAAATCATATTTATTTTATAAATAAACAAATATATATAATTGCCACATTAATTTTTGGAAATTATTTAACCAACTATTCTATTCTGAAATAAACACTAAAATCCACAAAGCTTCTTTATCATTTACTCTATAGTGATAAAAAGTCAAAATATTAAACTAGAAAAATAGAACATAAGGCAAAACCAAAAGCTCAAGAATATACTTAATGTTTTCCTCTATTAATTGAAAGGAAGAATTATGAATTTGTTAGTTTCTTGATTTTCTTAAATGCTGGTATTTTCTCCTTTAATGAAGTGGTATGCTGGAGTGTTGGCTGGAATAGTAAACAGTATGGTCGATACTTTAAAGTTCTTAAAGCGGGAAAAGGATACACATATGAATAGAAGCTATCATATAAAAACAGAAGTTTGGAATCCTTTTCCGTTCAACATAAGACTGCACATAATGTAAATTTCTTTCAAAAGGCAATTTACAAAGTCTGACTGGCATGCAACAAGGGAATTATGTGATTTGGGGAGGTTCAATGGAAAAAGACATCACTTCTTAATGCTACACCTAATTTTTTTTGGCTTTTTTAACTGACAATTTTCATACATACACATGATATAATTTGGTCATATTCTGCTCATGACCTTTTATTCCCCTTTTCCAATCTTCCCCTTGCCCTTCCTCTGAACCCATTTCCTCTGGTTCTTACATTCTTTCTGTCCTATCTTCTTCAATGTTCCCTGAGCTTTGGAAGACATGATAGAGATGCCTCATTTGACACTGTGAACTCAATAGTCACTTATTCTTAGCACTTTGATGAGTTTTGGCTCTCACCAGTAGTCATACCAACTGGAAAAAAAATTATCTGACAAAACGTGAGAGCAGCACTACATATATAGAGAAAGGTCGCCTTGAAGGGCACAACATATCCATTTAGTTACACAAAACTAAAGCTTCCCCCTTAGGCCTATAGCCTTCCCAGGAATAGGATTTGATTCGGTTTCAGCACCAGATGTGAATTCCCTCCTGCAGAGTGGGTCTCAAATCTCTTCAGAGAGCAGTTGTCTACTCTGTATCCATCATGCCACTATTACACCATTGTGACATCATGACTGGCAGATCAGCTGAGGAGCACAGGGCTCCATTGCCCATTTCTAATTGGCCTAAAGTGATTCTTGTTTGAACTTATTTTAGCTTCTGAAAATTTGAACCTAGGATCAGCATTTGGAGAAAACATAGAGCATTTGTCCTCTGAGCCTGTTACCACACCTATTTTCTAGATACATGCATTTTGTTGTTTCATTTTTATTTATGCCTGAATAAAACTTCATTTTGTATTCATACCACAAATTTATTATTATCCAGTCTTGATTGGAATCTAGACTGATTTTACTTATTAGCTATTGTGAATAGAGCAGTAAAAAATATGGATAACCAAGTGTCTCTGTAGTAAAGTGTAAAGGTCTTAATGTATATGCCCAGAGGTGGCATAGCTGGGTCAAATGACATGTACATCTTTAGCTGTTTGAAAAACCTCCACACTGATTGCCATATGGCTACATAGTTGACATTTCCACTAATAATGAATAAGGAGTCCTCATTCCCTACACCCTATACAGCTGGTGTGGAGGACAATGCTTATGCAATAAAGTTAGGCAGCACCTGTCCTCGCTCAGTTTACCTACTCTTGGGCAAACAAAGCATGTATCTGACCAATTGCTATTGTCTCACTAGCAGTAGAATCACATATCTAGAAAGTTCTCTCTCTAAAGTAGAAGCAATCCTACTTCCTTTCTAGTATTTAGTGCACAATTTAGACTGGATTTTGTTTTTCGTTAATGTGAAAAAGCCATCATATTGTCTGTGCTGTAATGTTCTTTTAAAGCTAGCCTTGAAATATCTGAAGAGACAGTAAAGCAAGCCTGCATTTTATCATTTGTCACTTGCAGAAATTCAGATGTACATCCGGTATTACCTTAGTTTTTCACTTTTTAAAATTCTCCTAATATTCAAACTTACATGATTATATGTTTTGTGTAAATTAAATTTTAACCTTAAATAGCGAGATTAAATAACAGTTAAGAAATGAGAAACGATTAACAAGTTTAATATTCCTCAATGTCTCAGTAGATGGGAATAGAGCTAAGTTAAATTAAAGTTAGTTGAGTCTTTATGATATTGGGGGAGATCGGCTTCGTTTTCTCAGTTTATTTTCACATGAATTTTGAGAACATAAATCTATTTTTAGGCATTTTAATCCTAAACTGTTGATTTACTTGTCTCTCATTTGCTCTGCATATGCAAATAAGTAGCATATGATTTTTACAGCAAACCAACACTTTCCAAAAGCAAAATTAAATAAAATTATATAAGTACAAATATATAGCTCCCCTCTTCCTGGTTTGCTCAGAAAATAAACCTATCCAACCACATCCAAAGTGACTATAATAGTGTTACTTCATATTTATTAGCATTTACTATGTACTAGACACTGTTAAAATTACTGCAAATTTCTCATTTTATTAACTTTCCATAAGAACCAATGTGAAGAAACTGTTGACTAAGCAAAGGAGTCTTTGGAGAGCTTATTCAAAGTCACAGAACTAGTAAGTAGTAAAGACATATTTCAATTCCAGTCTGCCACTGCATCCCAGATGCTATGCTATTTATTATACTTCCAAACAAACATCTAATTAAAAATATGCACAAGTTCTCCTCCCTCACTGAATGGGAACCCTTATGTATATACATACCAATCCTTTACAATTTATATGAATGAACCAGAGAACACTGGAGACAGAGAAGTTCTGCCTACTTTGGGCTTTGTTTTCATCCTAACAATTGGAATGATATTTCCATCCAAATAACAAATGTTCATTTAACTGGTTCCTATCTGAAGAAACCGCCTGTGCAAATTATGTTAGAGACCTTGACCATCAGGCATACAAGTGTTAGTTTGAGTAAGAATCTAAGAAATTCAATCATCCTACAAGAATTTTGCTGGAAGTGAGACTTGCTTTTTTTAATACCACCTTTTCTTTCCTCTCACTGGCTGGATGAAGGAAGAAGGGCTTTTTATAATTATAAATTATTGGTGGTGGTTGGGGGCAGAGGTTTCATCAGACTCTGTGTCAAAGACACAAAAGTAACAGATGAAAGGCAGGTCAAGAAGAGAAGCAATAATCCATATTTTTAATCCAGATAGATAAAAGTGATATCTCTGACAAATGTGCTTTATTTTTAAACTGTTTCAGTGATATATATCTCAATACAGGTAATTTCTGTTTCCATCTCAGATATTCATTATTTCTTTGGGAATGTAATCTTCAAACTCTTCTATTATAGTTCTTAACAAAATATAAAATAAGTCATTAACTGTAATCATTGTATTGTGCTAATATCCTTAGAGTTGGGTCTTTATAAGAATTTTTTGAACGTTTTATCCAACCTCCCATTTACATCCCCCCACCTCTCTGTCCATTCTAGCTTCTGGTGATCGTTATTCTCCTCTCTAATAAACTAACAGTTTAATCATGCATGTGGGTTAGACATTATTTGTCACCCTGTGCTTTCATATATCATGTTCATCATTTTCTGGACCCCATATTCTTTCTTAGTTTCATCTTAATGTATGGAAAGTAAAAGTATTAGAACACTTACCTCATAAACCTCTTGTGAAGATTGAATTAGAGTAACCTATTTTAAGTGTCCACATCGTGTCCGCTAGAGGACTGAGCAGGTCTCTCACTAGGGAATGAATTGAAGAGAGGTCCTCTCTGGAATATAGTCTTATGAATGTTTTAGATTTCACATTTGCCTAGAAAGTATAAATTACTTTATACATTTCAAACCCTGGGAGTTAGTTTTAAAAAGATGCTTGTAAAAATGAATTATATACACATATGAAAGATTAAAAATATGTTAATGTAGGGTGGTGTCTTAGCTCTGGCTGAAGAGCTGGAGGATGAGTATTTTTTTAGGAGTCCACCAGGTAAGCTGTGAAGAGGCAAAATATTAGCTTGTGGGGGTATGTCCTTACATAAAGTGGTCTACTCTGGTCCAGTTGGATCTCTTGGGGAAAAATCACATTTGAGAATCCACTAAAGAGCTCATTCTGATGTATTTTCAAGTAAAAGAATGCTGAGATTTTTTTCCTATCATTTAAATACATGAGTTAAGACAGGATGGGGAAGGTTTCTATCACCAAATTGGGTCAATAACAGTCAGAAAGGTAGCAAAACCTATAACTCATGCTGGCTCAGTCAACAAAAGAAGGATTGCATACTATTCCCTATGGAAATTTTCTTTTTCTTTTTACACTGACCCAACGGAACAGTTGATAGGAACCATTGATAGGAACCATGTCCTTGCCATGTGTAATAGTAGGTTAAGAGTCTAGTGATATAAGATAATACTCACTCAATTTGAACATCTCTTGAATGTCTTTTAAAGCTTTTTAGGTTTAAAGTTTAAAAACTTTAGCCAAAATAAAAGAGAGGCAACTATAAAACTGGAGAGTGAAAGGTTACCTGAGGGTCATGTCACATTATCCAGTAGGACAATACAGTGCCTAGATAAGTCTGAAACAGATAAATAAGGAATAATTCTAAAAATATGCCAGTATTAAAAATATAATTTATTCCAAATATGAATTAGGCTAGCATTATTGCTTGTTAAAATGTAGAAGATATAAATTAAATCTTTGAAAGTGACAAAAATGTTACCAGAATTGCCTCACAATTCACTTTCTTAAATCATAGTCAGAGAAACACATTGTAATGACAATACATTTTTAAAAAGACTTTGTAAAAAAATAAGTCTGCCTGTTGTACCAAAGTCAGAGGTAAAAATACTGAATATAAGCTAGCATAGACTCTGTGGAATATTTTCAGAACTTTTTAATTTGTGTAATGAAGAAATACATTATCTATAGAATATCCTATGAATTTAAAATTAGATATAATTGAAAAGACAAAAATGATCACTTTCTAAAACATACTAGAGTGTAAGATTGTCCTATATCCCTAATTTAAGAAGTCTGGGATGATTAATTTATTTGGAATGGCTGGTTATTTTCAAAGACCTAGTCTTCATTATGGCTGAAAACAAATGCATTTCTGTCTCAGAACAACAGAAACACATGGATCCTCTTTTGCTATACTTGCTCCTTTTGGGTGTTATCAAAGATAGTTTCACTTGATCTGTAATAGGAACATATGGGGAACCTTCTGGTTTATTTTTGTTTTTCCCTGGACAGCTTTTCATTCACATATTCACATAGCAGATGACATATAGAATTTGTCCATCTGGGGGCAAAATCTTCCCTTCTGCCCCAAACCACACATTATATCCAGAATCCCAAGTCAACCCCAACACTTCCAGAAATCAAGGCCAATTGTGACAACAGGATTCTCGTAGGCATGCAACGTATGGCATGAACGTTTTTAATGAATTCCGAAAGTCAGATCCATCAATTTCCTAGGACCACTGTAGCAAAGTGCCGCAGATGGGTGTCTAACAACAAAGTTATTCTCATGTAGTTTGAGTCTTCCCAGTATAGTTCTGAATAGTTCTGCAGGGAGATAGTCTGAGGTCATGGTTCCTTCAGTGTTGCTAAGGGCTATAAGAGAAGTAGCTATTCCAGGCCTTGCTCTTTGATTGTCCATCTTATTCCTTTCTTTTCACACATGTCTATACCCTAATGTCTTTCCATACATATCTATACCCTAATTTCCCATTTTATTAAATATTTTATTGTGTTTTTGCAAACAGAGATGAGAGAGAGACAGACAGACAGAGAGAGAGAGAGAGAGAGAGAGAGAGAGAGAGAGAGAGAGAAAACATGTGCATGCCAGGGCCTCTAGCTACTAGAAACAAATCCCAGATGCATGCATCACTTTGTGCTTCTGGTTTTAAGTGGGTACTAGGAAACTGAACCCTAGTCCTTCGGCTTTGCAGGCAAGTGGCCCAACCACTGAGCAATCTCTCCAGTCCCCAAAATTCAATTTTTTAAAATAAAACTTCTGGTAATATTGTCTTGGGACTCAAGCCAATGAACTTACCCTACATTACCCCTTTAAAATCATTACTCCAAATGCAGTCATATTTTGAGTAACTATTGTTTAGGACTTCAAAATATGGTATTTTATACGACAATACAACCACACACTTAAAACATAAATCATAAAATTACTGTTTGAAACCAAAGGCAAATACATTAAACTGTAAAGACAAAGAAGTAGGCAGAATGTCTCAAATAAGCCAGGACAGGGACAGAATCACCGTATTTGGTCAGTGGAAAATACTGACAATTTCATTATTACTGTTCCAGTGTTTGTATTATTCTTTAGATAAAAAAGTGGATGTTTTGGGGCATTTGTTCCTCTGATGATGGCTCTTCTTTCTCCTGCTCATAGGCCAGCAAGGGCTAGAGATACACCTGTCTCCCTCTTTCCAATACTGTGATTATAGGGGTTTGTAATCACCTCTAGCATTTTGCATGAATACTAGGGATAGAACTCAGGTCCTCATGCTTAAGCATGCTGGTGACTGAGTCATTTCTCCAGCTTCTTATGTCGGTAAGAACTACTCCTTCTAAACTAATAGTATCACATCTACTTCTGTATTAATTTGTATGACTTATTTAAGCTGACGTTTCTTCTAGAACTGGAAAAGTAAAACCTGGAATTAGCTGCTGGTAAGCATAAAATAAGAATAGGAGGGAGAAGTCCTCTGCTTTTAACTGATTTTTCCTGATATACCACATTTGCGGGCCTTTAAACAAACACATAGAAAGGTGTTCTGCTGAAAGGACATTTGATAAAATGAACTTATGTTCAAAGTAATTCATTGTGGACTACATAATACTGAGTTAATAACAGCATTCAAAGAAGCTGTGGGAAAAAACACCTTGCTGGGAAATATATGACCTTTTAAAAAACAGGAGGCAAGAAAGTTATTCTATGCATAGTTTATAAAATGAGAATAAACTGGGCATGGTGACACATGCCTTTAATCCCAGCACTCAGGAGGCAGAAGTAGGGAAGACCACTGTGAATTTGAGGCCACCTGATACTACATAGTGAATGCCAGATCAGCCTAGGCTATAGTGAGACCCTCCCCCACACCAAAAAAGAGAGAATAAAGTCATATTTTATGACATGAACCCAAACACCAACTTCCTTCATCTTTCTTAAAATAAGGCCATTTCTTCCATTTGTGCATTAACTTTTGAAAGGCCATTTTCAATCATTATAACATTATAGAATATTGATCATAGACTTTTGATCATTGCTTGAATGATTAAAGTTATTTATATTTCCCCCAAAGCAAAAAGTAACTTTAGCACTGGAAAAATATATAGTAAGTACATACAAAGAAGGGAAAATATGTTTCCTTGTTTAAATTTTATTAGCCAATGATAACACATTAATATATATTTAAACTATTGAAAACTATCTAATAATATTGATAATATTGAAAAATATTGCTATACAATGTTCAAAGAAGCTGAGTCTTATAAGGACAGCTTTCACTAGAAAATGAATTATATTTAGTATCCTATTATTCATTTTTATGATTAAATTTTGTTGTCAACTTGACCTGTTTAGTAACCTTGAATGGGTCTCTGAGTTTTTTTTTTTTTTTTTTTTACAGGAAGGCAGCCCTCTCAGTAGGGGTCAGGGTGTAAAGAGGCTCAGGGGAGCTAGAAACTAACATCCCTTCCTGGGAGGGCAGTGCAGAGACTCGGTATGTCGACAAGTCTGTGAAAGGTTTGCAAGACCCTGCACTGAGTCTATTAAAAGGGAAAAGAAATCCTTCTTTTCCTCTGCCTGCCTGACTGCTGGTCCCTTCATTGGCATTAGAATGAAATTTCATCAGCCTTCCAGCCTACCTGTTCCTTGACTCTCGGGTTTACCAACTTTTGTTGTGGGAATGCCATGAGCTAATCCAGTAAATCCTGTTTAATTTTTTTTTAACTACAATTCATTCTCTTGGTACTGTTCCTCTAGAAAGCCCTGACTAATATACTCACTGACTTATTTAATAATTTAGGCCTTGATGAGAAATTTTCTAATAAAGTAATATTAAGAGTTTTCCTATGTTTGTTTAAGAAAATTACATATCTCACATTATTGAATAGGTAGAAGTATTTACCAATAGATGGAAGTAACTACCCAGGTCTATAGGAAACTGAAGCTTAAATAAGTGTTACTAATCACTGCAGAGGTAGTTGCTATGCCATTAGTTTAGAAAGATTCTAGCTATTCTTGTTACATTATGACTAATGAGAGTTATAGTTCTGACTAAATAGTAAAACAAAACTCTACAAAGACAAAGCATGTAGGAAGTAGAGTCAGATTATCAAATGCTTAGAGCAGGACAACAAATAGGGAAGGTCAGGAGCATAGGAGACGATTTGCCTTCTCAGTGTGTGAAAAGACAAGAGACATTTAGGCCTCTATAGCAGTGCAGAATTCTCCAGAGTCACAGAAGGAGTAAAGTGGATACGCAGTAACATGAGGTAACTTATAAGACTGGTTTACATAATCACAGACTGAAAAGTTGCATAATGGCTGTTTCTAAATCCAGGGAAACAGTCATTGCCAACCCAGGAATTTGGGAGCATCAAACCAAGAGGGATAAATGGAGCAGTTCTAATTCTAAACAGAAGCCCTAGATGCCCCATGGAAAGCTACTGGTGTAAGTCTACATTCAAAGGCTGAATAATCTACAGTTTAATATTGAAGATAGCAGAATCTTGATAAAGCTGCTCCAAGAAGTAGTAATTTATCAATCAAAAATCCCAGTCTTAGGGATGAGTTACCTTCCAATGAAGTTGGTCTGGGATACTAGACCACAATTTAAGCAATATTAGCTATTACCAGTGGTGTTGATTGGCCTGTTCCTGAAGACAACACATATTTTGATTGTAGCACATGAAGAGAAGAAAGCTTTCATATTGCTGGAAAGTGCTATACAAGCTGCTTGGGGAGAAAAGTCAACAGATCTACTTAGCTGCAATAATGGAATGACTGTTATGGGAGAAACCAGCTGCTTTCAGATCAGATGTGAGGCCCACTTCAAAGAAGGAAATTCATTCCTGGTACTATACATGTGGTTAAAAGTGTGTAACTAGGAGGAATGTGGGCCCCAGTGGGTAACTCACTGCTGACCCTTTGCTCAATGGACAGCTAGTTAAGCTGCCTTAGAAATATCTGTGTTTGTGTCTGTAGATTATTGCTGCTCTCACTCTCAGTAACAGAAGATTCTGCAGTGGGCACTGATGAGAGGAGACATGTATAGCTGGCAAAATTGTTGTAAATAAGTGACTATTGTGTGCTTAGACCCCCACTGAGACATCTAAACCACCCCTTCCAGAGTTCAGGGACCCTCATGGAATAGGGGACAGAAAGAATGGAAGAACCAGTGGAAAAAGAGGAGTGCTGTGGAGTGCTGGTTTCTGGGTAGGGCTTGGCCATTGCACTTAAGAACTCTGAGATATTAAGAATATCTGTTGTGGTATCCTGAATAAAACTGAGTCCATCATTATTTCATCAAGGATGGGGGAGTGGTTCACAAGGCTCCACCCCCACCCAGAGTAGTTATTTGGCAGTTAATAGTTTCTGTAGAGGGAGTTATGGTCTTCACTAGAGAAGCCCACATTCCAGTTCTATTCTGATTTTCAACCATGATTTGCACCATCACATTGGCTTGCATCCCTGACTGATAAAACAAAGAAGTTAGTATTGCATATGCATTTCTCTCGCTCTGCTTTCTGACTTTCCTTTCTGATGCAAGGCGACCAACAAAACACATTTTTGCCACCATGCCTTCCTGATCATGATGGATGGTACGATGAAAGTGTGAGCTAAAAATAAACCCATCCAACCTAAATTGTTTATGTTAGGTGTTCTGCCACAGCAACAGCAGTGAGAAAGGTAATAAATATACTTCCAAAAGATGACTTTTCTATATGTAGAATTATATATATATTTTTTTTCTTCAACATATGGTAGATATTTCAATTCTGTCCCCATTCTCCAATCTCTCTCTCTCTCTCTCTATCTGTGTGTGTGTGTGTGTGTGTGTGTGTGTATGTGTGTGTGCACGTGCACATAAGTGTGGGTGAAAGACATGCCACAGTGCCTGTGTGGAGGTCAGAGGACAACTTTCTGGTTGTCCCAGTGTTTCTACCTCATTCAGAGGCAGGGTTTCTCTCTCAGGGTCTTGCTCTGCTGCTCTTTGCTGTACTCACTGCAAGCCTCCTGGACAATTCTTTTGTCTCTGCCTCTCCTATAAATGCTAGTTGCTAGGATTCCAGAAATTTACAATGGCTTCCAGCTTTTTACATGGGTTCTGGGTATCTAACTTGGCACTACGGTGTAAGTAGTGAACTTTTATCCACAGAGTCATCTTCATCTGGCTTTAATTGCTATTACTGAGAAATCTTTCTTCTGTCAATTTGACATGGCTTTGTAGTATATTTCTCATTAATTTTTGACCAGTTCAAAGAAATTTTACTATGTAGGATCATATTGTTTTAAAGATAATTGGAATTTTTCCCTTCTTACTTTTATTCTTATTTATTTCTCTTTTTCTCATTATTCTAGCTACTATTCAAGTAACATAAGGAATAATAGTTGAGAAATTGAGTGCTCTTACTTCATTTCTAATTTTAGTAATGTTTTGAGCTTTTTCCACCGTCAGTAGAATTTGGCTAAAAAGCTGTCATATATAACTTCTCTTATGTTGCAGTGTTCTTTCTATCTTTGATTTATTCAGAGTTTTTATATTTCTATATTTGGGTATGTTGGTCTTTGTAACCTTCATGCATTGACAAGATGATTATGTTATTTCTGTTTTGAGTCTTTTTATATATGAGTTCTCATATTTATTAATTTTTGTATGGTTTATTATCTTTGCATCCCTGGAATGAAGCTATCTTGCAGGCATTTTATGGAGAATAATTGCTTCATATTTATCAGAGAGATTGGTCTACAATTTATTCTCTTTATTCTTCATAATGATTGTCTTCCTCCTTCTGTTCCTCATTTGCTGTGAGCTTATTCAATCTTTCTATAAGCTTCATTTGGGCCTAGAAAATGTGTTTTTAAGCACTTCTTTCTATTTTATGGAATAGTTTGAGGATCCTTGTTATCAGTTCTGCAAAGGTTTTATCATATTTAAATAAAACCATTCCATTTGAACCTGGGCTTGTTTTAGTTAGAAGAACTTTTGCTGGTGTTTCAATCTCATTGCTTTCTATAGATTTAAATTGTTTTATATCTTCTTGCTTTAATTGTATTACATCGTCTCTATAAATTTCTCCATTTCTTTGTGATTGTCTAACTTTTTAAGATATTCATTTTAAATATATGTGCCAAGGAATCTCTGATTTTCATTAGTATTTGTGATAATGTCTTTAGTTTATCTCTATTAAAAATTGTCTTCTTTCTTTTTCTTTTGGTTGATTTGGATAATGTTTTGTTAAATATTAATCTTTCAAAGAACCATCTCTGCTGATTCTTTGTCTTTTTATTTTTATTTTCACTTCATTAATTTCTTCCTTAATGTTTACTATTAATTTCCTTTACTGATTATGGATTTGGCCCAGTTTTATTTTTCTAATGTATTGAGGTCTATCATTAAGTTATTTATTTGAAATCACTCATAAATGCATTTCTCATAAATGCATTTAATATATTCCTCAGGTTCTGCTATGTTGTATTTTCTTGCTCAGTGAGAGTCTTTAAATTTGCTTCATGATATCCTTGATGACACATTCTTCATTCAAAAGTGTGTCATTTCTTCTTCATATTTTCCGTACCTTCACTTGTTGGTTTCTTGTTTTGTTTTATTTTGTCAGGCAGAATACTAGAAATTGTTTCAACTTCCTTGAATTTGTTAAGACCAGCTTTGAGTCATAAACGATCTACTTTAGAAAATCTTGAATAGGATCATGAGAAGAATGTACACAGGTACACATTTTAGTCATTGGGTAGACTATTCTGTCTTTCCATTTGATCTAAAAGCCATATATATATATATATGATATTTGTTGATATTTGCTTTGTCAGGATGGCTTCTTTATTGGTGAGTATGGAGTATTAAAACAATACACTATTATTGAGGCCAATTTGTGTTCATATAAATATTGTTATTTGTCTTATAAAATTTAGTCCTAAAGTGCATATTTGCTTGGAATCATTTTTTCCTCTTGGTAGATTATTCCCTTAGTCAATGTGAAGTTTCCATTGTCAGGCATTGGTGTAGCTATGTCTGCTCATTTTCTACTTCCAATTGCTTAGAATGCTTTCTTCTCCTCATTCTTTCACTCTAGGCCTATATTTATCATTGCCAGTTAGGTGTGATCTTTATAGGCAACAAATAGATTGCTCTGATTTTTAACCTAATATGCTTGACTGTGTCTTTTGCTTTGAGTATCAAGATCATTATAAATTAGTTATTATTGGAAATTATGCATTAATTTCTGACACTTTTTTGTAACGTTTGCTATGTTCCTAGTCCTCACTTGCTTATCTTCTGTTTTAGAACACATTGTTCTTTCCTGTGACCTCATGGGTGGGTTTCTCTTTCTCTTCAGTGTTTAGGAATACTTGAAGTATCTATTGTTGTTCTGGCTTAATGGTCATGAATTTCTTTAGTTTGTATTACTTCTTCTCCTATTGTGAAGGGTAGCCTTATTTGATTATATAATCCAAGTTAATAGTTATTAACTTTGAGAACTTGAAACACATTATTTCATACTTCCATAGCTTTTAGAGTTTCTGATAAAAAAATCTAGTGCTATTATGATTATTTTGGCTTTCTATGAGACTTAATTCTGTTCTCTTGCAACTTTCAATATTCTTTCTCTTTTTTTTCTGTATATTTAGTGTTTAAACTGCAATATGATATGAGGTGGTTCTTTTTTGGTCTAGCTTGTTTGGCATTCTACAGGTATACTCTATCTATATGATCATTCATTTACCAAGTAAATAGAATTTTTTTAGCTATGACTTAATTGAAATAATTTTCTATGCTTTTATCTTGCACTTCTAATCCTTTTATGCTAATAATAAGTTTGTGCTTTAAATGGTGATTCATAGATTTCTTAATTCACATTTTATGTTACCTTACAATGTTGTGAGATTCTATTCCATCCCATCTTTCACTTGACCCATTCTATGGGTTGGGCTTTTAATTGACTTCAAAAACTGACAAATTGAACTTCAATTTCCAAATTTTAAATTTGATGTTTTAGCATTATCTTCATTAAATTTTTGTCTCATGTCCTTTATTGACATTATTTCATTCAGCTGTTTATTTCTATTTTCTTTAATTTTGTAGGATTCTTGTGTCCTCTTTGCCTTTGTTGAACATTTTATGAATCATTCTTTCGAATGGATATTTAATCTCATTTAATTTCATTGGAGTTCATTACTGTGAAATTGGTAATTTTTATAGGAGTTATATTGCTTTGATTGTTTTTTTAACGTTTTTATTGGCTTAAAATTACATATATTAACACAACAATATGCTCAGTATCATAGGTTCTTAGATAAAGCCATTAAATCCATGATGACATTCCATCTTACACATTAATTATTCTCCCCCCCATGACTCTTACATTCTTTCCACCCCCTCTTCCGCAAATTTCCCTGAGTCATAGTGGGTGAGTTTATATTGTGCATAGTTATTAGGTTTTTAAGAGTCTGTAGATTTATATTTTGGACAATTTTGGGCACTCCTGGTGCCTCTCTCTATCGTCCTTCCTCAGGTTATCTGCCTTGCTGTGGGAATAGCTCTTTTGTTCACCATCTCACTTCCTTAGAGGTTGCATTAGGGCTCTAAATGGTGAGTTTGAAGTTAATGGTCTCCTGCTCGGGTGTCCCCTGTCAAGTCATGTCCCTTTGGTGGAGTTCAGTTGTCCCTGGTTCTCGTTGCTTTCTGAAAAATACAAGCAGAGTCTCCAGGGGAGAGTGAGATTATTATTGGTCAATTGAAACAAATATTGCTAGGTTGGTGAGCATTTGGCAGGTGTAGCCTTTCTGAGGACCTATGGTTAGTGAGGACTTTCCCCGCATAGATGGGGTTCTTGGTCCCCATTCAGGGTGTCCCTGAGTCCCCTTAACAGTCAGGGGTTCCCTACCTCTGAGCGGATCTCATAGTCAATTAACCAGCTGTTGATTACCCACCTAGGTTGGGTGCCACTATTGCACATATGGGCACTTCTTGACTTGCTTGTCTGTGCCATATAGCAGTGTGTTCTGCACTCTCAGTCCATCGGTCGGTGTAACTTGAAGATATCTCCTGCCCACTCAGGATATCATTGGTCTGGTTCCTCTGAAAGCTCGTGCAACACCTCACGGCATCACCCAGGCTGCCCATCTGGGAGCTGACTTCATTTTTTATTTCAGCAGGGTACCCTGCTGATTTTGTGTGTGTGTTTGTGTGTGTGTGTGTGTGTGTGTGTGTGTGTGTGTGTGTGTGAGTGTTATGTTTTTGTAATGGGACTTGAGTATGCAGTGCTACATCATTCATTGGGTTTATTTTAAATCATCCACATGTTTTTTTTTTAAGTTGACATTTTTCCTATGTTCAAGAGGAAATAGGTATAGTAAGAATGAATTGCCATTCAATCCATTTGGACTAGCATTTAGCTAGTAAATTTTAAACATTTTATTCATGTTATTTTATTTTACTGGCAATAAGAGAGTAACAGAGACAGACACACACAGAGCGAGACAGACAGACAAAGAGAGAAAACAGGCATGCCAGCACCTCTAGCCACTGCAAACAAACTCCAGAAGGATGAACCATTTGTGTGTCTGGCTTCATGCTGGTAATGGGAAATTGAACCCAGGTCATTAGACTTTGCACAAAAGCACCGTAACCACTGAGCAATCTCTCTATCACCTGTAGCTAGCAAATTTATTCTCAACCTACATGCTGAGTACATTAAACACCCACATGCTGAGTACATTGAACATAGTCTTCAGCACCACCTAGTAGTACAATACTAACTTTTGGTAAAGTTACAACTGATGGATCGGTCCAGTATGAAAATACAATGATGGTTGAAGAAAATCAGTCTTCTCTTTAATTCCAATTATTTTGGTGGGATAAAATTTAAAAAAGAAATATAACAATATATTCTAAGACCTAAGTTAGCAAAAGTAGGGATAGAAAGAAAACAAGCTGAGTGAGAATAATTATTAATATTATAGTTCAGAGAAATTCTAGGAGAAGGAAAATAAATAATAGAGGAAGAGAACAAAGAGGAAGGGAGGAGATAAGTCAGTTTCATCTAAAAACAGAAAAAGGAGAAACAAGGCAATAACACAACCTACAATAATCTCACCACTGGAAGACCACAGCATAGATACCAGGTTCAGTTGAACCCTTCAGAATATTTTGTCTTACCAAAAAAAAAAAAAAAAGGAAGGTAATGATAACAACACAAAGTGATCAACAAGATTAAAATTAGTTATTAAATAGCAACGATCTGGATGCAATCACTCTTTTGAGTGTAGGTGCAGACTAACTCTGTGTGCTCACTCACATTGGCACAGGTTCAGTATCTGTCTCTGTTAATGTCATCTATTAATGAGGCTCACAATTTGTCTCTGGGCTATCTTGCTTTTCCTTCTCTAGCTCTTAAGGTTGGGTGTTTTGTGATGAACAGAACAGAGCCTTGGTGGTATTACACATTCTGTATTCATTGTGTTTTATGGCCTATTGTCAACAAGTGTGGCTCAGAGGATGGGCAATGGGTGTGCTCACGGTAGATGTCTTTTCAGACGCCTCACTTAGCTAGAGATATTCCATAGGCCAAGACTCAGAGAACAGTCCCCAGACACTTGTCTGGAGTTTCTATAGTGAGCCAAGCAGGGAAAGACATTTGTCTCTAGAGCTGCCTAGCTGCTAATTCAGCTTGAATGCTTGGAAAAGGTAGTATTGTCACTACTCCAATTGAATGGTGAAAGCAGGATTTTTTTGAAACCTATATAGCATAGAGCTTTCAAAATTCCTGTTTAGGTGGGCTGCAAATCTTTTCAGTGATGTGTTTAGTGTTCATTGTGCTTTTGAGTTTTTGGTTTATACTTTGTTCCCCACCCCTCCTTTGGACTGTGCAGCTACATGGAGCCTCTCTCTTTGTCTCTGTCTCTCACCTGTATTTTGTTGTAAATTCTTTGCAACTGAAATTAGTGTTTTCACATTATGTATGACAGCAGTTCTCCAAATGTCTCTAGAGAGACTTACAATAATGTATGGGTGTCAATTGGCATTTTCTGTCTCCTTCATGATTTCTTAACCATTTTTAATAAATATCTCATCTTTAAGATTCTTTTGCACTGCATAAAGGGAAGTTTCATTAATACTTTCTTCAAATTAAATAATTCTTTCTTCATCTTAGTCTAATTATCTGTTTAACTCAGATGTCAGCAAACTTTATGACACCAGATTATAAATTTTTCAAGCTTGTGGACTATATAGTCTCTCTTGTAACCATTTTACTCTGTCATTTTAGTCTGCAAATATCTATAGATAATATATATGTATATATATATATATATATATATATATATATATATATATATATATATATATATATACAAGCAGAGAGAGAGAGAGCGAGAGAGAGAGAGAGAGAGAAGTGATCGTTGCTGTATTCAATAAATGTTTAATAAAAACAGAAAGCTTACCTGTGGACCGTAGGCTAAAAACAGCTAATGCAATGTACCTATTGAGACATTTAAAACATTTCTAATTTTTAGAAGCATCATTTGCTTATCTTTCAAATCTGAATTTGCATATCTAACAATATTTTTTAATATAAATTTATTGTCCATAATGAGTTACATTATTTAGTGGGCAAACCATGAGATGTTATCCCAAATTCCCCAATTCCCCCCCTCCCCCTCCCTGATCAGTTGGATATCCTCCTCCGTGGGCTGTCTGTATTAGTCCTTATGGCAAGGGATCCTGGATATCCTAGTACTCAGCCTGGTCTTCCTGGTCCAAGTGTGTTGTTACTGATGGGTGCTATGCCTCTGGACCATCTCCCCCACCACGACTCTCACAATCTTTGGGCTGGAGAGATGA